>CALNXK010000022.1:152500-210000 GCA_942486035.1 Porites lobata | reverse complement strand
CCAGGGGACGAGTTTGATGCACATCCCCAACACATTGAGTCTCACCTCGGCAAGAAACAACCGCAAGCGAAAATTCCAATAGCGTATGGCTCCAAACTTGGACACTTAACGAGAACATAGGTTCTAAGTGGGTTCAAACATGCCATGTTTGGCTGCCAAATATTTCAATTTTGAGAGGGCGTTAGACAAATGTTCAAGAGCAATGTAGGCGCACGGCTCACTATAAAGAATTGGAGTCAGCCCGCACCGTTTGGAAGGTTGTCTCCTGTGATTGGCTAATCGTATTTTAATTCTTTTTAACATAATATTTTCCTTTATTTTGAGTGAGTTGATATGGAAAGATTTCTTCCCTTGCTTGGAATCGGAACTGAAATTGTCATAATGACAATTTCAGTAGCGATTCCCAGGATTGTACTGTATGCGAAAAAGTGCAGGTAGAGTGTTCCTCACGTTGAGGAGAGAAAAAGATACTGTCAAATTAAGAGTTTCTTTCTTTTCTTAGTGCTCGAGTGTCGAACCAAAAGAGAGCACATACTTAAGGATCATAATTGTGTGACGTGGAATGACAAGGCACCTATTTAAAGCTTTTGGATTTAACTTCCAAACCACTGTGACTACAGTATAATCTATTTTGGTCTGGGTGGTCGATGGTGGTGGTGGTGGTGGTGGTCGGAGTGGTCGTGGTGGTTTTCACATTGGTCATGGTCGTCACAGTGGTCGTGGTCGTCACAGTGGTCGTGGTGCAGTCGTCACAGTGGTCGTGGTGCGGTCGTCGCGGTGGTCGTGGTGGTCGTCACAGTGGTCGTGGTGCGGTCGTCACAGTGGTCGTGGTCGTCACAGTGGTCGTGGTGCGGTCGTCACAGTGGTGGTGGTCGTCACAGTGGTCGTGGTGCGGTCGTCACAGTGGTGGTGGTCGTCACAGTGGTCGTGGTGCGGTCGTCGCGGTGGTTGTGGTGGTCGCAGTGGTCACGGTGGTCATGGTGGTCAATAGGGAGCTTAAGCAGCGACGTTTTTGAGCGACGCACGTCAACCGGAAGTGAGCCTTTTTCTCCTTTAGTAAGCCTTTACGCTACCGTGTTTGTATTGCCAAGTGTCTTAATTCTTAAAGAGACGATCTGCCCAAAAATTTGTTCAAAATCACGACTCAAATGTGCAAAAAGTCCATTTCCGGTTGACGTGCGACGCTCAAAAACGTCGCTGCTTAAGCTCCGTGATCGAGGCTATTTCTATTGTGCATAGCTACCTATCATCTTGGTATCCTAGTGCATTTGGACACCTTCAGTTCTCAACTAATCAAGCATAAGTTCACCCAATCACCACTATTGTTACTACAAGCAATTATAATCGAATTTGTTAAAAAAAAGAAACAAACGAGGAACGCTTTGTTTTTGGTAATGGTACGTGTGAGAGAGTTCACACGTGCTTTCTTTCATATCCACCATGTCTTGTTTGCCTTTAATTTGTGGTGGAAGTCAGAAGTTCTAACAACGATGCTGCTGTTATTGCTGACCACTTTTTGGATTGCGTCTTCCAGATCAAACTGGTTCGTTGCAAAAATGAATATAGTTTCTTTTAAGTCCAGTTCTCTTCATACGTTTAACAAGGACGTATTTTGTGATTCTTTCAACGTTAGGAACTGCCAGGATTGTTCGTGCTGACCCTGGAACAGAGAACGTAAAGTGGAAGTCGTACAAAAATTTTTCAAGGTCAACGGACGTGATAGCTTTGCAGGGGACTGGAGTTTTTTGTTTGAAAGTCCACAACAAATCAGGTAAAAGTAATGCTCAAATACCGTAGTTACTGTAGTTTCTTTGGAGCTGATACAGTATTAGCCTGCGTGGCAAGCCCTAAAAGGTATTGATTGTACAGCGTCAGACATTGTCTGCCTTTCCTTGTAGAATCTATGAATGGAACCAATTAGGAGTAAGAAGGAGAAGTCAAATACTGATTGTTAACAGCGAGAGAAAAAAAGAAGCAATTAATATTGTGGACACTCCGAAGAAACTGGTATGGTCTTTCACTGTGCTATTTCTCGGGTAAAATCTTTGCATCCAAACAAGGCACAGCGATCTTCTTTTCCCATTACAATCTTATTCTAGGAAAACTTTAAAAAAAATTGCCCTGAAAACTACCAATCGAGGCTGGCTGACATTCTAAAGTCGAGGGTTCTCTACTCTCACTTTGGGCTGTCACATTACAGGGAACCCGGTTAATACGGACACCAAGGGGGTGCCACAGTGTCCGTATGAAGCAGGCTCTCAGAATAAACGCCACGGACATACAGTGTATGTTCACTCTTCAGGAAACCCCACGATCATGTCATTAGTCTGAAATGTCATCCGTCTCTTCGCCCCACCCCCCAATGGGTGGCAAGGCGAGCGAGACTCTCTGGGGTGGGGCGAGGAGACGGATGACATTTCAGGCAAGAGAGAATGAGTTTCTGTTGATTTCAGGCCACCATATCATAGTCTTCGACTGAAAAAACTGCCTTTAATTTTAAGCGAGTGAATGGCAAAGTTTATCAAAATATGTTTTGAAAATACAGGAAAACCAGACGTTTCTTCCTCATTGGTTTAAGCGCAAAAATGTTAAAGCTGCTTTTCAACCATGGAAGATAAATTTTGATAAACTTTGCCATTCACTCAATTATTAACGTTGCATAGTTTCTTCAAAATCTTTTGTAACACTTCTAGTTTTGAGTGTTATTCTTTACACGACAAAGGAATCTGGGACTTTATACTGATCTTTTAGTTTGCAACTCAGCCAAGTGGGCTAAATATGGGACAGAACCTTTGAAAGGTCATTCGCTGTTTCTGTAAGGTTTTCACCGGTTAAGATATTCAGCCATAGGCAGTGCGCAGATAACCAGTGTCCGTAAAGCGGTTCTGGTGGTTTCTTTAGGTTTGACAACGTCTCCAGAATCAGACGGAATTTAGTTTTATAGCTAGTGCTCATACTACCAACTATTACAATGCTGATTAACTGCTCCTTTACTAGCTTGACCTTCCCAAGGGCCTTGAAGAGGGCTGAAGTGTTCCCACACCCAAAGGATGGTGATCACGAGGTTCCTGACAACAATCGCCCAATTTCCTTACTCCCAGTTCTCTCCAAAGTCACTGGGAAGAATGCACTTCGCTATTACAATGACTACCTGACTCGAAACAATAGACTAACTCAGCATCAGAGCGGCAACCGGAAGTTCCACTCTACAGAATCCTTGAGTTTGCTGGTTACAGACGACATCTTCAAGGCCATAGATCAAAAGAAGCTCACAGCAATGGTACTAATTGATCTTAGTAAAGCGTTTGACAGTATATGTTATCACAACCCGATGAACAAACAACACCTCGGTACATCAAGGGAGACACTTCAATGGTTTGAGATCTATCTCACAGATTGCCAACAGTCCACCAGAGTTGGAATTTCATTATCAGACCCACTGACTGTCACCCACGGCGTTCCTCAGGGATCCGTTTTATGTCCCATGCTGTTTAGTCTATATAAGAACGATCTTCCGTCAGTAGTCAAGTTTAGTTGTGTTGAGTCTTACTTTGACGATACGAAGATTTACCTCTCCTTCTCAGCAAAAGATTTAGACACATGTATGACACAAGTCATTGAAGATCTCCGTAACATCGCAAGCTGGTGCTGCACAAATAGTCTTCTCATCAACCCCAGAAAAACTAAATTCATTGTCTTTGGGGTCCGGCAGTTAGTGCCAAAGGTGGCCGACATTCACATATCCTGCTTAAGCCAAGAACTTGTGCCTAAGCCCTATGTAACGGACTTGGGCATACTGTTAGATTCCAACTTATCGTTCAATGAACACACAGCATCAAACATCTCTTTTCTAGGTCGGCGTTGCTTATCATCTTAAACTCCTTAGTATTTAGTAAACTTTTTTATTGCTCCGCCGTCGGGCACTGCTAAACAGAACATAGTAAAATTACAGCTTCTACAGAATTTTGTCGCACGAATTTTGACAAATAAAGAAAATATGATCACGTTTCTCCTGCTCCACGTGAGCTCGAGTGGCTCACTGTCAAAGATCATGTAAATCTAAGGGACGTTACTCTTGTCTTTGAGATACCCAATGAGGCTAGCTCCACCTTATCTCAGTTGTAAACTCACAAAGAGATCGGAGTGGCATTCCTACGACACCAGAAATGGGGAACACTTGAATATCCCCCTGTTACAGCGCAGCGCTCCTTTTTCTTCCGAGCAGTAAAACCGTGGAACAGGCTTGAAATTCACAGCAACCGCAGGTTAAAATCACTTAAGAAAGCCGCAAGGCAGGAAATTTTACTAGTGTAAATAACTATTGATGTCTGTTATTATTATTATTATTATTATTATTATTATTATTATTATTATTATTTCTTGTAATTTAAAGTCTTATCATTATTGTAAATTAAACAAGAATAGCCTGGTTTCCATATGGTCGCTACAGTCACTGCGATCGCTGAGAAAAAAAAATGTTCAGCGATCGCAGCGATCATATGGAAATCACTTTCCAGCAATTGTAGTGATCGCAGCGATAACGATCGCTGAGATACAACTTCTTCTATCTCAGCGAACGTTGTCGCTGCGATCGCTGGAAAGTGGTTTCCATATTTTCGCTGCGGTCGCTGAACTTTTTTCTCTCAGCGATCGAAGCGTTCATATGGAAACCAGGCTTAATAAAGCTATTGTATTGTAGTAGATGCGTGCCTTTGTGAAAGCAAAAGTGATCGTCAGAATTAAAGGATGTTACAGTGAGTAGAATGGCAATAACGCAGTTATCAGTTTCTTTACTCCGAAAATGCATTCTTTCTCGTTATAGACACATTCAGCAATTTTTTGAACTCCCTCGTCAAATTTCTCTTTCATAAGGGTTTTTATTGCTGGTAGCTGAGCAGTGATTCAAGTTTCCTTAGGCCCCGTTGGGCGAACCGTTTTCATAGAAACGAGAAGTTGGCTCTGCTATGTAGGTTCACCCTCCTTCATAGCGGAGCTCCCTGCGCGCGCGAAGAGCGCGAGAGCGTAGCAACATGATGATTTAGTAAACTATCCATCCGAGAAATTTTGGTTATGACGTCAGCGTACGTCCATCCGTACGGACTTTCCGGGTAGTGGAAAGTAGTCCGCATGGACTCTTGGGATAGGGGAAAGTAGAGATTTTTTGGCGGGAAATCGCATGACGCAACGTTGCGCAATTATATCGTGCAACCCGACTGGTTTTGAAAAAGAAATTTCAAAGCAACTTAGCAAAAAGATTTTGTGACAGAGCCTTTATAACTTTTTATTACAACTTACGAAAGCTATTATGTCAACAAACAACAGCAAAGAGATTTTAGCGTGAAGACGACAAGTTTTAAGCAGAGAGCAAAGAGAAGGTGAACGGCAGCCGAGCAAGAGTCAGCACGCGTAGAGCAAGCGAAGACGATCGTCAAAGAGAGCGCGTTAGAAGTAGAAGTAGAAGACAAAATTTTAGCGAAGAAAGTCGGAATGAAGAAAGAGTCAGGGCGAGAAGAAGGAGAGAAAATTAAAGTGAAGAACGCCGGCAAGCAGAACGAGACAGAGCTATAATGAATAGACAAAGGTAACGCAAAAGAGAAATACAAAGGCAAAGAGAACGGGAGCAAAATAATGACATGATGACAGAAGGTGTTGTGTTAATGTCATGCGCTATTAACATTTTGATGTCAAACTGATTTCGGACGCGAGAATTCAGCCAATTATTTAAAAATACAAGCAGGGAAGACAGAGGCTTTTCACTTTTCTCACCATAGTCACGCGTTGGTCACGCTCTACGTCCAATGCTCTGATTGGTATGATTGGTCAAAATTTGACAGGTGAGTTCATACAGAAAATTTAGACAGCATCCTCTGACAACTGAAGCTGACAGAGTTTTTTGTCAACTTGTGGTGTTTTTTACTGTCTTTTTCTACTGGATGCATAAAATGAAATACAGCTGCTATCAACAGTCTTCTGTTGTTCATGGCTGGTTTTTTTATTGATTTTTTGGTTGAGAAATGTGCCCCTTATCAAAGTCAGAAATCCGATTTCGGATGACATCGTTTTCGTTTTTCACCTTGCGGGATGCGGGTTGAAAAGTCCCTCAAGCGATTCTGGCCTTACGTCATAGCTTTCAGGAGCTTCATCTCGACTGGTAAACCTGAGTGATTATTGTATATGTAGAAAGAAAGTTTTGAGCGATTTTCTTGCCTCGAGTTCATCTTTGAAAACACAGCTGAAAACAGTAAACACTGGGAAGCCGGCTTTAGCTTAAAGACTCAGGATTTTTAGAGACGCTTTAATACTTGTCTTCGTGAATGAAAATTGTTGTCTCTGTAAATGTTTCACCGAATTATATTTCTTCTATTAATTGTTAGTAATCTCTTGCAATTTTAATCGCTTTTGCCGTTTGTTATCAGTCGTGCATAAACATCGCTTGCAGGAGTACTCAAAATGCCGCGCGTATCAAACGCTTTTTAAGATTACAGATCGTTATAAAACCATTAAATAAAAAATAAACACAATAAATTCTTTACTATGTTGAAGCGTAACTTTTTTAATGTTCACTGAAAATTTGGCGCTTGTCAAAAATGAGAACTGGCTGGCCGTATAGGTGATTTTGGAAATTTTTTGAACGGTTTTGCTAAAAGCCCACGCGTGCTTCGATGGTCCTGAATATTGAATGAGTGCAATTTGTCTTGAAAAATTGTGAAATACTGCATTTTGTCTGAGGTCTGTATGATAAAAACAGCGCCTCAAATTACTGTTTCTCCTCAGATGTGATGAATAAAAAGTATGAAATGTTGGTTTACACGCACCCAGATTTGTTACCGGGATTTTGTTAAGTAACCTTGTCAGCGTTATCCAATGAATACATCACTATCCAGTGGATAGGTAGTAGGGAAACCAATCGCGTTATCCAGTAGATAGGACTATTCGCCAACTTTTGAACTGGAGCCAAGCCTGAAAACAGGTGTGGAAAATGGCAAGTTTTCAGTCTGAAATAGGGTTAAGATTAGAGAACTGGGCGACACACCCTCACCAAGAACTCCAAAGAGTAGACCCCTGGGACTCTACACAAAGCTACTAGCAACTTTTAGGGCCTCTTCATATGAGCCCGGTTGACCGGGCTGGCCCGGTTTCCGAGATCTCGCCTCACCTCTAAATCCTTTGTAAAATTTTCGATGTATTCATATGAGAGGGCGGGCTGGCTCGGTTCCCGAGATCTCGGTAAGCGGGCTGGAAATTTTGCCATATGAACACTTCATCCCGGTTACCGGGATGAACGGCGGGATGAATTCTGGCGGTCCGGATGGCATCGTCTTGCATTGCCTGCTGTATTTTCCACATCATAAGCATCCCATTTAACTGCAGTGATACAGCTTTAAGAGTCACCGACGCTAAGATAGGCCCGAAAGTTAAAATTTTTGTGTTTCGCTTTGTTTGCTTTCTTTCCTAAATTTGGCGCCAGAACTCGTCTCCAGGATCTTTGACCTTTTCTCATCTCGGAAACCGGGCTGAAATTTCTCATATGAACCCAAGGCAAAATTTATGCCGGTAACCGAGCCAGCCCGGTCAACTGGGCTCATATGAAGAGGCCCTTAGTCTAATTTGGGACTTCAGTCTGCTCAGTTACGACGTCATTTGCAGCATGATATATTTCATCTTAGGTATTTCGGGCGGACCTCTGGAGCCATGGTAGACTGCCCCTGGGTCTCTGAGGATGAACTAAAAATATTAGTGAAGCCTTTGAACCTCTTTGCTATTCCCTTGTTGTAAACGAACTGGAGGATTATGGCTTTGGACATAATTCTCTCATCCTCTTCTGACCTGAGATCATTCTTCGATAACAGGCTCAACAGGGTAAAAATAGGTGATGTCACCAGTGACCAGAAAATAATTGCACGGGGCTGTTCACAAGGCTCATCTTTTGGTTCACTCATGTATGTAAAATTTGTTTAAGAATGATATTGGGAGAAATATATTTAATTTGAAAAAGGAATCTTAATTCCTTTTTCAAATTTAATATATTCATCTTGCTGCACTTGAAGTGAAGTGTGCAACAAAGATGATTAATATACAGGGCTGGACACAGCATTTGAACTAGACTGACAAAACAGTAAAGACAAAGAATTCAAGGTTATTTTGAAATAAATTCAAAGTGTCGGACTGCAGTACACGCACTTCAAACACGGTTCGAGTTATCGAGACTAAAATTATATAAAAATGATCTGAAGGAAAACAAGCAGGAGGTTTAAATTTGAGTTATCGAGGGTTCGAGTTCGAGAGTAAAATTACAGTATCCAAGGGAAATCGACTTTGGTTGGAGTTAGCGAGGGTGCGAGTTATCGGCAGTCGACTGTATTTACTTCTCTAAAGAGACCTTATTATTCATTCAAAATATTTCCCCAATTCTGATTGGCTAAAAGCACACGCATAATTCACCATAACCAGTTACTGAGACCACATTTGGAAGAATTTTGTGTTTAAGGAGGAAAGGACGTCAAAAATGTAGCCCGCTACACTGGTTACTGCACCGTTAACCGAGAAGACCTGAGAACGAGGTTGAGTGTTTTGGTTGTGAAAACGAAAATGGCGGGCACTTCACTCGTTTCAAGAGTAAGAACTACACTTGGAACTAGGCGAAATAATAGCTAAAAACATACCAAAAACAGCAAGAAGACAACTCAGAAAGCGACATCTGCTATTTGGAGAATATTTGCGGAGCTGGACAAACTGTACACTGTCGAAGATGAACTTAACATCGATGCAGGTAAACATGTTTTAGCTATGTTTTTAAACTAGGAATTATTTTGAATGAATAATAAAGCAGTTAATGAATTCAGCTTTCGTAGGATATGAAGAACTGAGCAGATCTCGGAGGGTGTTATCCACCTCGGCCGACAACACCCTCCTCAATCTGCTCTTAATTCTTCATATCCTACTCAGCCTCATTCATTTACGGCTAATTAGCCTGCGAGCAAGCTCTCGCGAGACCCGTTTCACTCGCCCAAACAGGAGAGCTTGCTAGCAGGCTAACGGCTAATTATTCACGATACCCGCCATCCTAATCTCGTACCCAGATCTCCCACGGCCTCACTTTTCAGTGTAAAACAGAGTGAGATCTGGGTACGAGATTACCGCCATCCTTCCTAGCGCTGAAGGACAGATTGGGTCAAGCAATGTCAAGTGGTTTCTCAGGGGGCAAACTGAAACTCAAACTGAAATTTGCCAGGGCAAGAAATCGCGGTCAAGATTGTTTATTCTAGACAACAGAAAATGAAGAACATTTCATCTTAATTAAAGACGATAATGGACAATTAGTGATGGGTGGAAGTGTTCTTTATTACTATTTTGGATGCAGTAGCGACCGAAGATGTCATCACAGCAAACAATACTGACGTAAATCTTGTCGAAACTCGAACCGTACATTTCTTATGACTGTGAAATCGTCATCTCGTTTGAGAGAATGAACAAACTCGACTGCGATTACCCGTATTGGCAAATTTTATCTCTTGTTTTCCCCCCTGAAATATCACGTGACAATTTGCCTTTATCCCATTGATCCTAAAGCGCGTGCAAAGATTGCGGGGTATCGTGCAAAAAAACCCCGCAGTACAACCAACAGAACAATGTTTTCGAACAATGATTTCAAACTACCAAGATTCGAAAATTAAACTGTTCAATATGGCAAACATTCCATGAAATAAGGACTAAGAATGCTTGCTAATAACTGCCGAAAGTGTTATTCATTCAAAAGAAATATAAAGAAAGTCGACCAATACAGGCTGATGAACCTGATGCGTTCACATCCACGGCCGAATCAACTGTCACGATTTGCGTATCCCATAGGTTTTGGTAATTCTAGAACTAAAAAGATATAACGAATTTTGTTTACAATTTTTCTAAGGGACTAAGAACGCATATGGTCCATGGTTTTCACTTTTTTTTTAGTTCTGGAATTATTCTTTGATGTCTCTTAGCGTCCACTTAAAGACACTGACATGCAACTAAATTAAGTTGTTATTCATCCATTTATTCAAATGCAAATGAAATTGGCTTTGCATTGTGTTATATTATGTTATATTGTATATGAATCCAAGCGTTTGATTCACTACAGTAGCTAGTTCTGGAATAAACATCGTACATAATCAGTCTAAAGATCTGCTTAAAATGAAATATTCCGATAAATGAAACGTTTTTAAGTAGTCCACAATTCACGGTACAAGAGATTGGTTACAAAACGTTTGCGTATCGGCCTATTCCGGAATGCGATCAGTCGAACGCAGATCAGAACTCATGATCTAAGCCTTCATTAGTCCATTTATTATGGTGAACACGGCTGATTAATCGAACAGCTCCCGGGGGAGTACTCCTTATAATGGCAAATAATGGCTCATACAGGGAGGCTCGGCCCGAAAGGGGTACCTTTTTCAGCCTTCTGCAGGTATAAAAAAGGGAAGCGGGATTTCACTATCCGTCATTTCGATATAAAAGGACCTAACATGGTTAAAAGGGCCAACAAAAGGATTTTGCGGCATTGAGAAAGACAAGAAAATTTCTTGCTGGTAGGATTTATTCACGTTTAAAACTGACAGTGCATTTATAGTAGTTAAAAGGGATGCAAAGTTCTAAGCTAGAAATGTGAAAGGGGTTCCATTTGTCAATAGAAAGTATACGAAAGGATACCTTTTCCCGTTAAAAATGGTACATAAAAGGGTAAGGGGTTGGACTTCGTGGCAAAGCCTTCCCGTATAAAGCTTAGTTGAGTACTGAACCCCCTCCACCGGGATGCAGCTCTCTCAGCCGGAAAACTAGATACATACCACCCATATAACAAAATGTCAGTGTCTTTACGAAAACGCTTAAGTTCAGCCACGGTGCTTTTATGGTCAATTGTTGTATGGGTAGCAGTGGTAATATTCGTGTTTCTCTGTATCCAGTGGTCACCAACGCATTTACGAAAGTCGAACGTGGTTGGAGAAGATAGCATCACAGGCGACAACAAACTCGGACCCCATGGCAGAAAATACATGAACACGATCACGTACGAAAAGTTTTACTTCGTATTTTCGTATGCAGAACAACTTTCAATGGCCACTAGAAACTTACTAGCCCTCGCGGCTTTAGGGAGCTACAGTGGGCATCACTTTGTTGTACCTTTTGTTAAAAATTCAATCAAGGTTTCTCGGTAGTTCTAAAATGAGTAGTGACACTCAAACGCTGGAATTGTACTACAATCTGAGCGCACTTAACAACAAACTTCGTTCACACGGATACAGCACTTTGGTGAGCTGGGAAACATTTCAGAATGTTTGTCGGAACAAGCTGGACTTACTGCTATATATAAACTATGGTAATATAGCTTTTCACCGAGGGAAAAAGACAAAATGTAGCGGTAATCAAAGACATCAAGGTTTCGTTAAAGGTTTCAGAGTACTGAAAACAATTTGCGTGGATTCCGGGATGCTTTCTTCGGTTGAAGATTTTCTAAAGGACGTGATCAAAGGAAATGAATGTGTTGGGATCGAAGACTGGACGGGAAATGGAACACTGACTTCATATCGAGCTTTATTCCCACTTCCTTCAAACATCCATCGTCCTCTCGATCATAAAAGTATAAGTCTATTTTTTAATGAAAACCTTTTGGAAATCGCTCAACACTTTATTTCAAAGATGTTAGGCTCAAACTATGTTTCCTTTCACATTCGCTCGGAAAAAATTCTCAAGAGAACTAATGGAACTATTACCACTTTGGTCAATTGTTTAAAACAACTTGCAGCCATGACCAATCGATTGCGTGAATATGATAATCATAAAATTTTCGTAGCTACGGACTTTTCACCGTCAGGATCTCAAAGTTTCGGTATCTCATCGGCTCGCAATAATACCACCTTGCTTTTAAATCATCTTGATGGACTTTTGCACAATCCAGTATTTATTCAGCCGCATGTTTATAACCTCTTAGATTCAGGAGCGGTTGCCATTGTTGAAATGACTATTCTTACCTCAGGAAGGCAATTATTCTTGACTGGAGGGGGATCTTTTCAAGCGTGGATCAAGAATCAATTTGCGAATAGGAAACACAATGGTTATGGCAAAGTACACGCCGCATGCACAAGTAAATAAGCAACTAATTTCCAGCCTGCTCGCGTGCGCCTTAAGCATTCTCTTTCTCTAACTGAGCGCATGCGCTAGGCAGACCAATAGCAGACCGGCTGCAACCTCGTCGCCAGGGTCCGCCCCTCCCATTTTCTAAGGGAAAGGCCCTGGGGACGAGTTTGCACATGGGTATTTTTCTCTTCAACCATCTTGAGTGGATGTAGGCAGCGAAAAACCGCCTCTTCCTGCTCCTCTCTGCTAGGGACGTTTTAGCTTCAAGGAGCGAGGAAGGACGGCCGTATTCGCAGGCAAGAGTAGATAGCAACCTCATTCCAAGTCAGTTTCATAGTACCTTTAGAAATGCAACCTCAAGGGTGATGTAAGATTGCAGGGGTACTCCTGGGAATTCTTGGTGGGGTATGCAGCCCAGTCCTCTAAATCCTGACCGTATTTCAGACGGGACCACGCCCATTTACAGACCTGGGCCCAGTTGCTCGAAGCATGGTTAGCGTTAACCAGCGTTTAATACCTTGACAACGTATTGGTTTTGATATTGCTTAACCCAGGGTTAAAGCTAACCATGCTTTGACCAACTCAGCCCTGGCCTCTAAAATCCATACCCGTTTTCAGAACTGGACTTGTCATATATACTAGATTAGAACGCCAACAAAAGATTTAATTTCTTAAAATCCATTTCGAATTCTAAAATTACTTTCAGTTCTTTCTTATTCAGTTGCAAGCAGAAACGACAGATACGTCCATACACCCCCGTAGTTCCATCGAAAATCACACTCGCTACCAGACTAAATGGCCTTTATCCGTGTTCAGACCGAAACCGCGCAAAAACTATACGCCAAACTTGACTAAGACAGAATCTTTACTAATTGGGTCTAGGCTAAGACTATCAACCCTAAAAAATATATAAATTCTTGTAATTTAAATTGATCAGTTTCCGATCAAACAAAAAAAAACGCACTTTATTTGAGTGTCAATGTATTTAGCACGAAAGTGCTAATTGGGGACACTATATTTTACGTCTCCTAATAGAGACAGGAGCGCCATTTTACGTGGTCATCCGAGCCACGCGAAGGTCCAGCCGCCTGCAGGGCAAAGGGAGTACCTTCATTTCTCATTTATTTTAAGACCCTGAGTATTTGTCCGGCCCCGGGAATCGAACCCGCGACCTCCCGCTCTGCAGTCAAGCGCTCTACCGACTGAACTAGTCCTGCCGCGGTTCGACAAAAAAAAAACACTTTGATGTTCATATCGACGGAAATCTTTCTTGGGAGTGTCATATTAATGAAATCTCTAAGAAGATTGCTTCTGGCATAAATGCAATCAAGTGTATTAGGTATTTTCCCCCCTTTGAGATTCTGCTTAACGTATACAATTTACTGCAGTGGGACAGTCACACTTTGATTACGTAATATTACGTAGTACGGGGGAACTGTTCTAAGAACCTATCTTCTAAATTGCAGAAATTGCAGAATCACGCTGCTCGTGTTTTAACTATCTCCAATTATGAATTTAACGTAGTAAAGCAATTAAAACACGCGCTGCTTCACAATATCTGACACAATATCTGGTTGACCCATGAGTTATAAGCTCGGCTTGACCGCATGCGAATTTCGACTGTGGAGCGACTTCGCTTTAAACGCGTTGAACGTTTCATATACCGCACTAAATTTGACTGGTGAGAATTGAACACCGTGATCTAGAGAACTGAGTCCGACTCATGAAGTTTGACGCATGAATCTGGATCTGAATCTGATCTGAATCTGAAACGGTGGAACTTGTATTATTTGCGTTGATCCAAATACTGTAAGTTTTAAGTTCGATACCAGAAAAGTTCGATTTTGAACTCCGTAGGTAGGCATACTGTGGGGTTGAGCGAGACCTTGCCTTATCTCAGGACTGATGAAGAAAAAAAACAATTAAAAGAGGTATGGTGATCTTTTTAAATATCGCAAAATTTATGCATTTTCTGCAGCCGTGGACAAAGATTCAACTAGTGAAATGCAAATGCAATTGTATTGTTTCAGCTGTTGTTGGCAAAAACAAAAGATGAAAACAACGCTGGGTTCGAAGTGATTCTACCCACGGTATTAGAACACAAGATTTTTGTCGTAAAACCTTAGTTGATTACGCATTTATTTATGGCGAGCACAGCACCTCATTAAGTCGCATACTCAGATAACAAAATGCTTCCTTTGCGGGGACCCTTTAAGACTTTAGATAAGGTACTTTTTGGGACCATTGTCATTCTATGGCTAGCAGTGGTAATATGCATGTTAAATTACACCGAATGGTCATCAATGCTTTTAAGAATGTCGAGGACGGTTGGAGACGGCACCATTCGCAACAACAGAACAGAACACACGAATATGATCACGCATGGAAAGTTTTACTTCGTATTTTCGTATGCAGAACAACTTTCAATGGCCACTAGAAACTTACTAGCCCTCTCGGCTTTGGGGAGCTACAGTGGGCATCAAGTTGTTGTACCTTTTGTTAAAAATTCAAGGTTTTTCGGTAGTTCTAAAATGAGTAGTGACACTCAAACGCTGGAATTGTACTACAATCTGAGCGCACTTAACAACAAACTTCGTTCACACGGATACAGCACTTTGGTAAGCTGGGAAACATTTCAGAATGTTTGTCGGAACAAGCTGGACTTACTGCTATATATAAACTATGGTAATATAGCTTTTCACCGAGGGAAAAAGACAAAATGTAGCGGTAATCAATGACATCAAGGTTTCGTTAAAGGTTTCAGAGTACTGAAAACAATTTGCGTGGATTCCGGGATGCTTTCTTCGGTTGAAGATTTTCTAAAGGACGTGATCAAAGGAAATAAATGTGTTGGGATCGAAGACTGGACGGGAAATGGAACACTGACTTCATATCGAGCTTTATTCCCACTTCCTTCAAACATCCATCGTCCTCTCGATCATAAAAGTATAAGTCTATTTTTAATGAAAACCTTTTGGAAATCGCTCAACACTTTATTTCAAAGATGTTAGGCTCAAACTATGTTTCCTTTCACATTCGCTCGGAAAAAAATCTCAAGAGAACTAATGGGACTATTACCACTTTGGTCAATTGTTTAAAACAACTTGCAGCCATGACCAATCGATTGCGTGAATATGTTAATCATAAAATTTTCGTAGCTACAGACTTTTCACCGTCAGGATCTCAAAGTTTCGGTATCTCATCGGCTCGCAATAATACCACCTTGCTTTTAAATCATCTTGATGAACTTTTGCACAATCCAGTATTTTTTCAGCCGCATGTTTATAACCTCTTAGATTCAGGAGCGGTTGCCATTGTTGAAATGACTATTCTTACCTCGGGAAGGCAGTTATTCTTGACTGGAGGGGGATCTTTTCAAGCTTGGATCAAGAATCAATTTGCGAATAGGAAACACAATGGTTATGGCAAAGTACACGCCGCATGCACAAGTAAATAAGCAACTAATTTCCAGCCTGCTCGCGTGCGCCTTAAGCATTCTCTTTCTCTAACTGAGCGCATGCGCTAGGCAGACCAATAGCAGACCGGCTGCAACCTCGTCGCCAGGGCCCGCCCCTCCCATTTTCTAAGGGGAAGGCCCTGGGGACGAGTTTGCACATGGTTATTTTTCTCTTCAACCATCTTGAGTGGATGTAGGTAGCGAAAAACCGCCTCTTCCTGCTCCTCTCTGCTAGGGACGTTTTAGCTTCAAGGAGCGAGGAAGGACGGCCGTATTCGCAGGCAAGAGTAGATAGTATATAGCAACCTCATTCCAAGTCAGTTTCATAGTACCTTTAGAAATGCAACCTCAAGGGTGATGTAAGATTGCAGGGTACTCCTGGGAATTCTTGGTGGGGTATGCAGCCCAGTCCTCTAAATCCTGACCGTATTTCAGACGGGACCACGCCCATTTACAGACCTGGGCCCAGTTGCTCGAAGCATGGTTAGCGTTAACCAGCGTTTAATACCTTGACAACGTATTGGTTTTGATATTGCTTAACCCATGGTTAAAGCTAACCATGCTTTGACCAACTCAGCCCTGGCCTCTAAAATCCATACCCGTTTTCAGAACTGGACTTGTCATATATACTAGATTAGAACGCCAACAAAAGATTTAATTTCTTAAAATCCATTTCGAATTCTAAAATTACTTTCAGTTCTTTCTTATTCAGTTGCAAGGAGAAACGACAGATACGTCCATACCCCCGTAGTTCCATCGAAAATCACACCCGCTACCAGACTAAATGGCCTTTACCCGTGTTCAGATCGAAACGGCGCAAAAACTATACGCCAAACTTGACTAAGACAGAATCTTTACTAATTGGGTAATTGGGGCTAAGACTATCAACTAAAAAAAAGATATAAATTCTTGTAATTTAAATTGATCAGTTTCCGATCAAACAAAAAAAAACGCACTTTATTTGAGTGTCAATGTATTTAGCACGAAAGTGCTAATTGGGGACACTATATTTTACGTCTCCTAATAGAGACAGGAGCGCCATTTTACGTGGTCATCCGAGCCACGCGAAGGTCCAGCCGCCTGCAGGGCAAAGGGAGTACCTTCATTTCTCAGTTATTTTAAGACCCTGAGTATTGGTCCGGCCCCGGGAATCGAACCCGCGACCTCCCGCTCTGCAGTCAAGCGCTCTACCGACTGAGCTAGTCCTGCCGCGGTTCGACAAAAAAAAACACTTTGATGTTCATATCGACGGAAATCTTTCTTGGGAGTGTCATATTAATGAAATCTCTACGAAGATTGCTTCTGGCATAAATGCAATCAAGTGTATTAGGTATTTTCCCCCCTTTGAGATTCTGCTTAACGTATACAATTTACTGCAGTGGGACAGTCACACTTTGATTACGTACTATTACGTAGTATGGGGGAACTGTTCTAAGAACCTATCTTCTAAATTGCAGAAATTGCAGAATCACGCTGCTCGTGTTTTAACTATCTCCAATTATGAATTTAACGTAGTAAAGCAATAAAAACACGCGCTGCTTCACAATATCTGGTTGACCCATGAGTTATAAGCTCCGCTTGACCGCATGCGAATTTCGACTGTGGAGCGACTTCGCTTTAAACGCGTTGAACTTTTCATATGCCGAACTAAATTTGACTGGTAAGAATTGAACACCGTGATCTAGAGAACTGAGTCCGACTCATGAAGTTTGACGCATGAATCAACGGTGGAACTTGTATTATTTGCGTTGATCCAAACACTGTAAGTATTAAGTTCGATACCAGAAAAGTTCGATTTTGAACTCCGTAGGTAGGCATACTGTGAGGTTGAGCGAGTCCTTGCCTTATCTCAGGACTGATGAAGAAAAAAAAACAATTAAAAGAGGTATGGTGATCTTTTTAAATATCGCAAAATTTATGCATTTTCTGCAGCCGTGGACAAAGATTCAACTAGTGAAATGCAAATGAAATTGTATTGTGTCAGTTGTTGTTGGCAAAAACAAAAGATGAAAACAACGCTGGGTTCGAAGTGATCCTACCCACGGTATTAGAACACAAGATTTTTGTTGTAAAACCTTAGTTGATTACGCATTTATTTATGGCGAGCACAGCACCTCATTAAGTCGCATACTCAGATAACAAAATGCTTCCTTTGCGGGGACCCTTTAAGACTTTAGGTAAGGTACTTTTTGTGACCATTGTCATTCTCTGGCTAGCAGTGGTAATATGCATGTTTAATTACACGGAATGGTCATCAATGCTTTTAAGAATGTCGAGGATGGTTGGAGACGGCACCATTCGTAACATCAGAACAGAACACACGAATATGATCACGCATGGAAAGTTTTACTTCGTATTTTCGTATGCAGAACAACTTTCAATGGCCACTAGAAACTTACTCGCCCTCGCGGCTTTAGGAAGCTACAGTGGGCATCAAGTTGTTGTACCTTTTGTTAAAAATTCAAGGTTTTTCGGTAGTTCTAAAATGAGTAGTGACACTCAAACGCTGGAATTGTACTACAATCTGAGCGCACTTAACAACAAACTTCGTTCACACGGATACAGCACTTTGATGAGCTGGGAAACATTTCAGAATGTTTGTCGGAACAAGCTGGACTTACTGCTATATATAAACTATGGTAATATAGCTTTTCATCGAGGGAAAAAGACAAAATGTAGCGGTAATCAAAGACATCAAGGTTTCGTTAAGGGTTTCAGAGTACTGAAAACAATTTGCGTGGATTCCGGGATGCTTTCTTCGGTTGAAGATTTTCTAAAGGACGTGATCAAAGGAAATGAATGTGTTGGGATCGAAGACTGGACGGGAAATGGAACACTGACTTCATATCGAGCTTTATTCCCACTTCCTTCAAACATCCATCGTCCTCTCGATCATAAAAGTATAAGTCTATTTTTTAATGAAAAACTTATGGAAATCGCTCAACACTTTATTTCAAAGATGTTAGGCTCAAACTATGTTTCCTTTCACATTCGCTCGGAAAAAATTCTGAAGAGCCCTAATGGAACTATTACCACTTTGGTCAATTGTTTAAAACAACTTGCAGCCATGACCAATCGATTGGGTGAATATGATACTCATAAAATTTTCGTAGCTACGGACTTTTCACCGTCAGGATCTCAAAGTTTCGGTATCTCATCGGCTCGCAATAATACCACCTTGCTTTTAAATCATCTTGATGGACTTTTGCACAATCCAGTATTTTTTCAGCCGCATGTTTATAACCTCTTAGATTCAGGAGCGGTTGCCATTGTTGAAATGACTATTCTTACCTCAGGAAGGCAATTATTCTTGACTGGAGGGGGATCTTTTCAAGCGTGGATCAAGAATCAATTTGCGAATAGGAAACACAATGGTTATGGCAAAGTACACGCCGCATGCACAAGTAAATAAGCAACTAATTTCCAGCCTGCTCGCGTGCGCCTTAAGCATTCTCTTTCTCTAACTGAGCGCATGCGCTAGGCAGACCAATGGCAGACCGGCTGCAACCTCGTCGCCAGGGTCCGCCCCTCCCATTTTCTAAGGGAAAGGCCCTGGGGACGAGTTTGCACATGGGTATTTTTCTCTTCAACCATCTTGAGTGGATGTAGGCAGCGAAAAACCGCCTCTTCCTGCTCCTCTCTGCTAGGGACGTTTTAGCTTCAAGGAGCGAGGAAGGACGGCCGTATTCGCAGGCAAGAGTAGATAGCAACCTCATTCCAAGTCAGTTTCATAGTACCTTTAGAAATGCAACCTCAAGGGTGATGTAAGATTGCAGGGGTACTCCTGGGAAATCTTGGTGGGGTATGCAGCCCAGTCCTCTAAATCCTGACCGTATTTCAGACGGGACCACGCCCATTTACAGACCTGGGCCCAGTTGCTCGAAGCATGGTTAGCGTTAACCAGCGTTTAATACCTTGACAACGTATTGGTTTTGATATTGCTTAACCCATGGTTAAAGCTAACCATGCTTTGACCAACTCAGCCCTGGCCTCTAAAATCCATACCCGTTTTCAGAACTGGACTTGTCATATATACTAGATTAGAACGCCAACAAAAGATTTAATTTCTTAAAATCCATTTCGAATTCTAAAATTACTTTCAGTTCTTTCTTATTCAGTTGCAAGGAGAAACGACAGATACGTCCATACACCCCCGTAGTTCCATCGAAAATCACACTCGCTACCAGACTAAATGGCCTTTACCCGTGTTCAGATCGAAACGGCGCAAAAACTATACGCCAAACTTGACTAAGACAGAATCTTTACTAATTGGGTCTAGGCTAAGACTATCAACCCTAAAAAAGATATAAATTCTTGTAATTTAAATTGATCAGTTTCCGATCAAACAAAAAAAAACGCACTTTATTTGAGTGTCAATGTATTTCGCACGAAAGTGCTAATTGGGGACACTATATCTTACGTCTCCTAATAGAGACAGGAGCGCTATTTTACGTGGTCATCCGAGCCACGCGAAGGTCCAGCCGCCTGCAGGGCAAAGGGAGTACCTTCATTTCTCAGTTATTTTAAGACCCTGAGTATTGGTCCGGCCCCGGGAATCGAACCCGCGACCTCCCGCTCTGCAGTAAAGCGCTCTACCGACTGAGCTAGTCCTGCCGCGGTTCGACAAAAAAAAACACTTTGATGTTCATATCGACGGAAATCTTTCTTGGGAGTGTCATATTAATGAAATCTCTAAGAAGATTGCTTCTGGCATAAATGCAATCAAGTGTATTAGGTATTTTCCCCCCTTTGAGATTCTGCTTAACGTATACAATTTACTGCAGTGGGACAGTCACACTTTGATTACGTAATATTACGTAGTACGGGGGAACTGTTCTAAGAACCTATCTTCTAAATTGCAGAAATTGCAGAATCACGCTGCTCGTGTTTTAACTATCTCCAATTATGAATTTAACGTAGTAAAGCAATTAAAACACGCGCTGCTTCACAATATCTGACACAATATCTGGTTGACCCATGAGTTATAAGCTCGGCTTGACCGCATGCGAATTTCGACTGTGGAGCGACTTCGCTTTAAACGCGTTGAACGTTTCATATGCCGCACTAAATTTGACTGGTAAGAATTGAACACCGTGATCTAGAGAACTGAGTCCGACTCATGAAGTTTGACGCATGAATCTGGATCTGAATCTGATCTGAATCTGAAACGGTGGAACTTGTATTATTTGCGTTGATCCAAATACTGTAAGTTTTAAGTTCGATACCAGAATAGTTCGATTTTGAACTCCGTAGGTAGGCATACTGTGGGGTTGAGCGAGACCTTACCTTATCTCAGGACTGATGAAGAAAAAAAACAATTAAAAGAGGTATGGTGATCTTTTTAAATATCGCAAAATTTATGCATTTTCTGCAGCCGTGGACAAAGATTCAACTAGTGAAATGCAAATGCAATTGTATTGTTTCAGCTGTTGTTGGCAAAAACAAAAGATGAAAACAACGCTGGGTTCGAAGTGATCCTACCCACGGTATTAGAACACAAGATTTTTGTTGTAAAACCTTAGTTGATTACGCATTTATTTATGGCGAGCACAGCACCTCATTAAGTCGCATACTCAGATAACAAAATGCTTCCTTTGCGGGGACCCTTTAAGACTTTAGGTAAGGTACTTTTTGGGACCATTGTCATTCTATGGCTAGCAGTGGTAATATGCATGTTAAATTACACCGAATGGTCATCAATGCTTTTAAGAATGTCGAGGATGGTTGGAGACGGCACCATTCGCAACAACAGAACAGAACACACGAATATGATCACGCATGGAAAGTTTTACTTCGTATTTTCGTATGCAGAACAACTTTCAATGGCCACTAGAAACTTACTAGCCCTCGCGGCTTTAGGGAGCTACAGTGGGCATCAAGTTGTTGTACCTTTTGTTAAAAATTCAAGGTTTTTCGGTAGTTCTAAAATGAGTAGTGACACTCAAACGCTGGAATTGTACTACAATCTGAGCGCACTTAACAACAAACTTCGTTCACACGGATACAGCACTTTGGTGAGCTGGCAAACATTTCAGAATGTTTGTCGGAACAAGCTGGACTTACTGCTATATATAAACTATGGTAATATAGCTTTTCATCGAGGGAAAAAGACAAAATGTAGCGGTAATCAAAGACATCAAGGTTTCGTTAAAGGTTTCAGAGTACTGAAAACAATTTGCGTGGATTCCGGGATGCTTTCTTCAGTTGAAGATTTTCTAAAGGACGTGATCAAAGGAAATGAATGTGTTGGGATCGAAGACTGGACAGGAAATGGAACACTGACTTCATATCGAGCTTTATTCCCACTTCCTTCAAACATCCATCGTCCTCTCGATCATAAAAGTATAAGTCTATTTTTTAATGAAAACCTTTTGGAAATCGCTCAACACTTTATTTCAAAGATGTTAGGCTCAAACTATGTTTCCTTTCACATTCGCTCGGAAAAAATTCTCAAGAGCCCTAATGGAACTATTACCACTTTGGTCAATTGCTTAAAACAACTGTCAGCCATGACCAATCGATCGAGTGAATATGATAATCATAAAATTTTCGTAGCTACGGACTTTTCACCGTCAGGATCTCAAAGTTTTGGTATCTCATTGGCTCGCAATAATACCACCTTGCTTTTAAATCATCTTGATGAACTGTTGCACAATCCAATATTTTTTCAGCCGCATGTTTATAACCTCTTAGACACAGGAGCGGTTGCCATTGTTGAAATGACTATTCTTACCTCAGGAAGGCGGTTATTCTTAACTGGAGGGGGATCTTTTCAAGGTTGGATCAAGGATCAATTTGCGAATGGGAAACACAAGGGTTACCGCAAAGTGCAGGTCGCATGCACAAGCAAATAGGCAACTCATTCCCAATTTGTACACGTGAGCCCTAAAGCGCGCCCTATGAGCGCCTGCTACAGACTCCGTGGTCCCCAGAGCATTTCTCTCTTCAACTACGTCTTGAGCGGGTGACGTATTACCTCGTTCCCAGGGTTGTCTTTCGACATGTTATGTCAAGGGTGACGTAACTGAATGACGTAAGAAGGACCATGAGAATGAGATTGGGACGAAAGATACGAATACTACTAGTCGACATTCTTAATGATCACTTTCTAACGCGACTGAACACCATCTTTGCCAGATGCTGTTAGATCAAGCCAGATTGCCTCTTTTGCCGATGACACAAAGATTTTCAAAGAAATGACATCAACGCACGATGCAGAACAACTTCAGGAGGACCTATCTAACCTGGTCACGTGGTCAGATTTTGCTAGCCTAAACTTTAACTAGAGCAAATGCAAAGTGCAGGGCATCACTAGGAACCTTAAACCCGTCATCTTTGTCTATCATTTGGCCGGCTCTCAGCTTGAAATTGTCTGTGCTGAGAAGGATCTTGGTGTTTACACTGCACGGATAACCTCACGTGGAATAAGCAAGTCAATGAACAATGCGCTAAGGCCAGCAGGCTCCTGGGATATGTTCAGAGAAACATTAGACTCGTCAAAAGCATTACGGTTAGACGCTCCGCATACCCTTCCCAAGTAAGATCCCATCTTGGCTATGCCACGCAAGTCTGGACTCCGCAGTCAATAGACCTGATTCGAAAGTTCGAGCGTGTCCAGAGGCGTGCTACAAAGTATATCCTGGATCTACCATTCTTTTGTGACCAAACATATGGGAACAGGCTAATGAACCTTAACTTATTACCAAACTCCTATTGGCACAAGTTTTTAGACATGATTTTCCTTTTCAAAGTTGTAACTGGAACAGTTAGAGTTATGTAACGTTTCACTTAACGTGTCTGTCCATCTCCGTTGTTGTTTTTAATTGTCACATTGGCTCACCGCTGTTGTGGCACCCCTGCCTATTAAGCATTTATTTATCATTCATTGTTCGTTAACAGGCGAAGCTAATAAAATGAAATATTCAGACTCTACCATTAATCACTTTTCAAGGAGAAAACAATAAAACGTTAAAAAGAACCCCAAGGAAAGTTCCTCATGCCTTCGTACTTCAGGTTGAGGTTTTTCCAGTGTGAATGTATTTATTAATTTTCATTGTATTCAATAGTTTTCTAAGTAAGAAAAGGGACTATTAATTTTCTCGTTTTTGATTGCATGGATCGATTATTAACTGTGCTTGGAGGTGCCACTGAGTTTGAGCTACTACATTCCTGACCAGGTAAATGAGACCCATTTTCTGATAGACGTTTTTAGTTACGGTGTTTTTATTTTTTTAATTTTATCTGCTTTTAATTCCCTGGTTTTTTGCTATATTGTAACTTCTTTGCTTGTTAAAGTTAGAGCTTTTCTGAAGCGTGTCGGTCCACCAATTCTATCGCTTGAAAGCGTTGATTCCTTTGGAACAAGTGAACACTACTGAGTGGTCGAATTAAAATAAGAATCTCAATTAACAAAACCGCGATGGTCGGGTGTTGTAAACTTTCGGTCCAGTGATGAGCATCCGGTTTATTTTCGGTGATGATTGAAATGACTTGCCATGTAAATCACTTTTTTTATCTCTGACAATGATGTAACTTCTCTGGAATCGAGGCCCTTGAATTTTTGTGTATTTTATACACGCGTATAGCCTGCGATCACGGGCGTATAGTATTTCCGGTCGTCGCAAACACGCGTACTAAATCAGTTCAGAAACAAATAAAAAGTAAATATCCTGAAGAATGCTTGACGTCGATAAAGTAAGAAGTAAAAGACCTTTAGCAAGTAAATCGCCTCCTCATTTCTCGATCTAATCTCCAAGTAAGCGAGAGCACGCGGAGCACGCGCTGCATCTAAAAGCAATAACTTGAACATGGCAAAGCGATAGAAAAATACCACCTTAACGGGAACATGAACCACACGTATATTAAAACTGGTAAGCCCGGTGCGCCTGTGAATGGAACTCCAGTAACAGCAAAGCGATTGACAGGTACGTACCTTTAGTTCAACGCTGGAGATTGGAACATGGATACAGTTAAGGAATAAATCAAAAGGAACCCTGTGAAGGGCCTTTATGAAAACTGAAATTTAGGAAAATTTATTAATAGTACTGTCTGAGTCTGTCCTGAGTCTACTCATAATTAGTAAAACCCAACTAGTGGTCTATTATCAATGCTGCGTTCTGATTGGTTGAGCTACTACTAGGCTATATGTTACCGCCCACTAGTAGCGAAAAGCGCCGGCTTTTTGACGGCAAAAAAGGATAAAAGTCTAGCTTTAACTAGCTTAAGTTGTTTTGTTTGGATATTTTCGACTAACAAGTTGGATTTTACTAAAACGATTATTCCTCTCGCCTTCATGGCCTCTGAGTCAATAGCCCATGAGGCCGATTGACTCAGAGCCCATTCGGGCTCGAGGAATAATTGTTAAATAATACGGATAGCAGAGATAGGATTTTAGCGAAACTCTCGAAAAACAGCCTGTTTCATTTTCAACTGGATAACCAGTCCAGCTGACCTGATTTGATTTTTGTTACTCCCCATATATATAGCGCCCCGTGTGTCTTAAACACTGATAAAATAAATTGTGGCAGCTAGGTTTCATATTTCCACGAAAGATTAAAACCCGAAATTCCTCTATTCCAAGTGTGAATGACAGGTTTTGCCTTAACAAAAGTGTAAATTAACGGACGGGGAAAAATTATGAAACTGTCTGGGAAAGACCTTTTCCTGGGGACACTTGCTGGCTGCGGAATCTCTTACGCCTGTTGAATACCCTTGAGACAATGATCCCAAACAGAACTTGGCTCTAATGTAGAAGTTTAATCCAAGACTATACTGCGGGTACAGTCAGAACATAACCACAATGTAACCAGGACTAGATGTAACCTAGATGTAACCGAAGAAACTCCTATAAAACACTCACAGTTAAGCCCAAGCTAGCGAAGCGATACGGACTACATCACAACTCAACGAGTGAAATTACAGATCGATACAGAGCACAACAATCATTTCTAAAAGAGAATTGGTGGAAAACTACGTTTGTTTTGAAACATTAATTAGTTCCAAAGCTTCACAGGTCAATAACGGCTTCTTACAGGTTGATTACAGTTTGAAGACTAACTTACAATATTACTATGACTTGACAAATAAGTTTACGCTCAATAAATCAACAGGTTATACCGTGGCTTTTCATATTTTTATCAACTTAACACCAATAAATTCTCTCTTCACACAAGAGACTGTCTGTTTACTCGTTGCTACAGCCCTACTTTACTTCAGTCTCCAATTGCGAATAATAAAACAGAACAACACCTCATTTCTCCAGCATCCGAGATCTACGGCATCTCAGGAAATGTTACATACAAAGTCCGACAGGCTAGAACCCTGTCTGCACTACCTTCTTTAGACTGCATGCTTGCAGTCGGCCTTTTCTCTTAAAATCCTTCTAGTTCTTATCTCAGCGAGCCTTATTGCAAACCACGACGTTATATTACAATAAGGGATTGGGACGAGACGAAAAAAGACGTCTTATTTTTTCTTCACGGGTTTACGCCCTCGTTTATCCCGGCTCCCTACTTAGCCACTAGCGTGCTTGGGTTAGGCATGCAGTAACTTGGCAAAGAAAAATAAGAGACTGCCCGCAGTCTAAACGTTCTTGCGGTTTGTTTTTGTCAAATCTAATTTGAATTCGCCAATGAATCCACCCTTCTAAGGATTTAAAGCTATTATTGACTACGCTTTTAATAATTTCTTTAAGAAACCTTCGACCTGAAACCAGGAATCGTGAACAGCAGCGACGACACCGTGACGGCACGTCAAATACCTCTCCTCTACCATCTCTGACTATGTGCCTGTGGATCCAGTTCAAAACTGCTTCCCATGGTCTAGCTTGGCGTATGGCCTACTATTTTGTCAGAGGGAGTAGGCCTCAAGATCTTCAGTTATTTTGGGTCAAGAAAAGTGACAAAATGACTTTACTGGTTTCACAGGGTACATGGAATGGACAGAGTCATCTGGTATAAGACAGGTACGAAACTGGTTTGCGTGGTACCTTTAAAAAAAAAGTCCAGTATCCTCTCGGTTAGTGAAACTAGTCTAGGAATACTAAGCTGCGCGACCACACGCAGTCTAGGATACAATGGACACAAAGAAGTCCCCTTTAGTTCATGAACAGTGAAGTTACCAGTGATCTGTAACCACTGCGTGCTCCCCATTGTTTGCAGAATCACCTCTAAAAACTATCTGGATGATCTACGATGGCACCATTATTGCATCTCGTTTTCTGGAGAAAGGGGCGTTTTCTCGCAATACCAAGACGGTATCAAGACGAAGACCGAAACAGGTGTTGCTCTTGGATATGACGGCGGAGGGACTCTTAAGTTAGGTAAAAGAACCGGTCATGAATTCAAGTTCACTGGCTTTAATCTGTGGGATAGGGTTCTTCCTCCAGAAGAAATCAAACAAATGGCGAATTCCTTCACGAAGGGAACTGGAACTGTCAAGAACTGGTTTGATTTCGCAGACGCTCCCAAATCCATCAGCTCTATGGAAGTGCTTTCCCCATCCCAGTGCATTGCTCCGCCTCAGTCTGAGAAGGCAGAATCCCCGACCTCACCACCGGCAAGAGATAATACCAAGGAGTCATTGTCCATAGACACCATGTCTAGAAACCTCGATTGAATGCTTGATTTGGAATATTACAGTGTTTGCTTGCTTTATAGCTTCTTTACCCAAGGCCTCAGAAAAAGCCATACGATCTCACATTCTAGCTACCTTTATCTTGCGAAGGCAAACGTATTTCCTGTTGTCGCTTCTCTCCGCCCGACCGGGAAACGCCTGCGTTCGCACGCTTATCTGTTTGTTACTTACAGATTAACGTTTTTCTATAACCCTCTCAGTCCCAATAGTGACCAACATCAATTTTCTCCTGATAACATCCATACAAGGTCAAGAGATGAGGTTCTTAGAATCAATAAAATTATCATCTAAGAGAAAATGCTTTGATCTTGCATCAAATTCTCTCAACTTATCCTTATGCGGAAAAGTATGGAGATCAGTTTGAAGAATTTGTATGTGGATATTGGGGCTTAAAGGGATAATCTGTCAAGATCTTTCAGCTACCGATTTTTCTGAGTGCCATTGACAAGCTATTGTAGGTGACATGGGGCTATATAATTTATCATAAGACTGCGCAAACACAGCTATGCTACCAAGTCCAAATGTAATAGATAAGAGTACAACGTGTAACTGGAATTAAAAATAGAAATAATCGCGTATTACTCTCTTGTTTCTTATAAATTATCTGACCCTGTTCTTACTAAGACGAGTCAATTAAATAAAACTTTTACAAGTGAAGCCATTGTTTCAAAGACTGAAAACAACAGCTACAATTGTAAATTACACTTGCAAAAGTTTATTAAATTGACCCCAGATCACCCTCAGTAATTAATAACACTGATAATTCGAGCTACCTAAGGGACTTGTCAAAAATTAGCAGGGGGGGAATTTTACATTTGGGTTCGAAACGAGGTGACCCATCCCTACAATGGGAGTGAAATTTGCTAACCCTCTCCTTGACCTACCATGATCCTCCCCGTCTCGTATAAATGATAAAATCTAGTTCTTGCAATACACTACTGGGGTGAGTCAGGATTATGAAAGCTCAAAATACATTTCTAATCTGTTCTTTGTAATGCCACATACATACATTTTAGATGACAGCATTAAGAGTCCGACTCTGATTCTGACAGCTGATCACTCGACTCTCCTATTTCTCCCAGGTTTTTTTTTTACAAAATAAAGAACTTTTTTGTTTTGTGGGTGAACCTTTACGCGATCACGGACACATATTTGCATGACCCTCCCCCTTTAACGGCCCATTTTTCATGACCCCTCCCTTTTCTGCAGTCTCAAAAAGTTGTGACCCTCCCTCTGTTTCCACCCCCCTCCCCCCTGCTAATTTCTGACAAGTCCCTAATTAATCGTCTAAACTGGAGGGAAAGATTTCTGTGAAGTATAAACAGTTACAAAAGGATTGCTTTGAGCGACCTCTTCATGCTTCTTTATTTCCTACAACGGATTTATTTCTGTACGCCAAATGAAACTATAAATACGCTTGTCATAAAATCTAACAAAATGGCAAACAAAGATAGTAAAATGCACTATTGCTCTTTTTAAGTTTGACGCGTCCTTAACCTGCATGTATCATGAACGACTGTAACTATAATAAAATGTCTGAATTAACTCAAGAGCATTCATTCATAAGTTAAAAAAAAAACGCCTGACCATGAGAACATCTACGTAATCTAAGAGTTATATCCTTTAGCCTCTGTGATATTAGTAACGTTTGCTTAGGCTTCGGGTTTTGCCTCACCACTACCCCCCGAGGCTACTTCCATGGCTTCTCCTGCTTCTCGCCCTTTTAAAGCGGCCACGCCCCCGGAACTTCGTTTCAATTCTCCTTTTCAGTTGGAATCCTTCTTCCCCTGGTAGGAGAGACCACTGTCTTCAGTGTCAAAGCCTTCTTTTGGCGAAAAAGCTTTAAGCCAACGACCCGACGTCGGAACGTCGAAAAAACAATTGGTTTAATTAGGAAAACAACAACTTCGCACGTGCATCAACTTTTTGTGCATTTCTTTCCCGTTTTTGACGGAATGAAAATGTCTAATTTCGCGTTTTATGGAGGACGTAAACAAGCAACGACGAAATTTTATTTCTCTTGCTGAGCTTGAATTTGGAGAAAAGAGGGTTCGCAATTGACAAATTGGGTAGGAATAATCAAAGAAATGACCAAAACTTTTTATGTCGTCGCGTCGTTGGAAACAATGTGGGATGTTGTAAGAGGCCTATCAGGCTCATTAAATCAGTTTTTCCCTCCACAATGTGTCAGGTAGAGTTTGCTCATCACTTAGGCCTCACAAGAGAGCATCCAATATAAAATAAATAAAAGTTAAGTGTGGGCTGTGGTTGCTTCAATAACCATATACTCTTTGCCCATGAGTGTATGCTACGGCAAGCTAGCGAGGGCTTTGGGACTACCCACTGCGTGATTCTTGGTACACTTACAAGTCTGTGAACGAAATGCTGTGGTGTGACCATTCAAATGAAACCTCTTCAGCAGTAGTATTGCACAGTACTACTTTTATAGTATGGACATTAAGTCAAAACTTGTGAGTCTGGACAAAATCCTGTAGCTTGATCATTCAAACGAAAGTTCTTCGGCAGAAGTTTCACTTAGTACTGACTGTTCTCCACTATTTAACATAAAAAAGTTGTTTTTTTCTTCAATTTTGCCTTAGGGAGTTAAAGAATTACTACAATAATATTGAACGTTAAACAGAGGCTGCTGAAGTGGCATTAAAAGCAGGAAAAAAGTCTGTTATAGAGTAGGACTATGCCTTCTCAATGAAATAATAACCCTGGTGTCTACCTGTGCCGAGGCAGTTAGATCTTCTCTTTCTTGCATTGTTACCTCGCCTAAGGCATCAACAGTCTCTTTTTCACAAGGATCACACAATCCTGGGCCACCTGTGCATAAGTTAAAAGCAGAGTGATTACCCATTAGTTGGGTTCCAAAACAAAGAGTAGTAATTTGACGCAGGTACCCCAACAAAGCAATATGCCAAAGGGACAACGATGAAAAGAAAACTTGTTTAAATTGCTCTTGAGAGTCCTAATTCACAACAGATACATTAAGAATGTACCACAGTTCTTAAAGTAAGACAACTTTGATGAAAAAAATATTGTCTCCTGGTTTACCTTGAATATATAAACCTAAACCCTTACAATTTACATTGCACAGAAGGAGAGTTTATGTTCAAATTACAATGCTATGTACTGGTCTTAAATATGTCACTCGCATTCTAAGGCTTAAGTATCAGTGAAATGACACACAAAATGTACTGAAAATGAGTAGTCTACCTTCAAGAAGAAGGCCACTAGAGATGCATTCTAGTACACGGCGGAAAGCTTCACCAGGTCCCAAGGGCTGCTGACTACTGCTCAGAGCCTTTTCCACCAAAAGTTCCATTGCCTACAAAACAATATATTCATTAAGAGCTTGTTTCAGAACAGTTAAACCTCCATTAAGCCGCCACCGTTGGGTTACCGGCAAGTGGCAGCTTCATAGAGGTTGGTCGCTCAATGGTAGTTTGTCAAAGATTAGCATAAAATGAGCACAATCTTTGGCAGAAACATCACTTTATTTTGAAACAAACACCCGATGGGAGCAACATTTTTGGTCCACAACTGGTCGTCACTTTCCATCTCGGACAGTATTTTCCTTTATCATAATCTTGAAATATAGCCAATATAGATGGTTTCAATGAGCATCCAACCTGAAATTACTTTCAACAGTCCGGTTTTGACTTCACTATGACAAGACAAATAAAAGCACTGAAAATGCCTCTATCTAAGGGAAATAAAATTCAGAACCTATGGCGAGAAGATCTGTTTGCAACTGTCTACTTTTTGTTAATTTTCATATTTCAGGTGCATCCATGCCCATATTTAAAAATATTTTGCTTCAGGCCAAGACTATTCCTGTAATAATTCGTCATTTAGTGATACAATACAAAAAGGGACAATTCTTCACAAAAAGTACAGCAATATGGGTTTATCATTTATTACCCAATTATTAAGTGGAGAAAATGCCGGAATTCTCTGGCACAGGTCACGCATGACGCGTATAATGACAACACATGACTGAAGGCCGTTGGCCTTTGCCTATGGAAAAACAAACAAAGTCAGCAGGAATAAAAAGAGTCCTAACGCAAAGACAAAGTAATGAAGCTATTAACTAATTCTAACTAGTGAGCTAGCCACCTTAGTGAATAAGTTTTCTTTTTATAACCAACAACCAGCTTAAAAGGTGCCACTTTGAGTTGCCTTTACTGTACCATACTTATCACTGAAAAAAGCTTAATTGACTAAGAGAAACATCAAGACAATAGTTAAACTTAAGACCGGGGATACAATGGAAAGGTTCATGTATTTTGAACTAATTTGAATTTTACACAGATCAACAGAAATGTTGCAATAAATACTGTACAAAAGGGGAAAGCTATAGCATGTATTACTGTGAAACTCCATTAAAACCATGAACATCTGGAATTTTATTGTTTTGAAAGGCAAAAGCCACTCAGGGGAGAGAAAACTAAAAGGCAATTGACAACAGGCCTTTTTCAAAAATACTATAATACTCTTTGCTGTCCCTCCAAAATTTTGCACAGGCATTGTTATCAATTTCTCTTGGAACTTACAATCACCCCAAGAAAAATAGAAATCAATACTGCAGCAAAATTTTGGAGGGACAAAAAAGAGTATGATGTTACTTTTGAGAAAGGCCTATAGCAATTAGCTTGTGGTTTTGATGCTTCCTTGCTTCCTCTCAACTGTTATTGGTCACCAAACAACCATCATTCTTAACGATATTCAGGTGTTCATGGTTTTAAGAGTTTGACAGTAAACAAACCAGGGTACAGCTGTAATCGAAGTTAACTGAAATCTCTCTCTGTGGAGAATATTAATTTTGCGGTGCTAAAACATACAGTTGATACACAGACATGGACATGTACTTATATAAACCACTGAATATGTTTATGTGTTTCACTACAAACAACACACACATGTATATCAAAGAGATTGAAATGCAAACTAGCACTTCACGAATAATGAAATGCCAATTTACAAAAAAAAAAAAACATAAAGAAATAATAAAGAAAACAAAAGAATTTTGTTAACAGGGAAAACAGTGAAAACCTGGAAACAAAATTTGCATTCTGAGACCACAGTTTTCCAAAGAGGAAGTGTCACATGTCAGTTGACTGCACAAACATACATACATACCTTGCTTGGACTTCAAATGATACTATTTAACAGAGCACAAGGAAACACAACAAGCACCTCATGTAAAGAACTTTACTATGGAAGCAAATCTGAGCCTAGTACTATTGAATTCAATAACAATTCAATGAGAAAAGAAGTTATTTGCTTTTGGTGCAGAAAGCGAGATGATTTTCTTGATAATAATTCAGAATATCGAGCAATGTGCACCCTCACTAAGCACACACACCCACAAAGAGCATAATTGCTTGTATTTCGGGAGGTGTAAACTGCAAGGGATGTCTAATTGGACAGCTCTTGCTGTGCCACTTTTAACTCTCTTGTACGGAGTGGATGGCATCAGATGTACTTCCAAAGATAGTTATCATAATAAGAGAGAATGTGACAATTCCTCTTAAAATATATTAGAGCAAAGGAGCGAACCTGGAACCATTTAGCATGTCGTAGCGATGCCAATGCAGCTAAGCATTTTGGCCTGTCCAGCACTTGAGGATCGTCTTCAGCTACGGGTGAGAATCGGGTGGTTAAGTAGAAGGTGAAAAGATATCCCAGCATGATCAAACATGACATTTACACCACAAACACACAACAAACATTTAAATGTCAATACTATTCTTTTCTCTAAGGAGAATTTCAACTTTGATTTATTAGTAAGTTAATTTTATTCCAAAGTAAGGACATTCAAAATTGAATCACTTAGATAAAAAATGAATGATGCCCTTTAAGTCAAGAAAATAAGCAGCTCTGTTTAAACAGAGGTGTTTGTACCTCATGATGTAGATTTCGAGGATGTTTAATAAATTAGACAAAAAAACTTGGCACGTCCTCATAGAACTATCAGCAAAGAAATTATATTAAGTTCTTCCAGATCCCCCACTTCACAGAATCTAAATTTCTCAGATTTAAAGCCACGAGGGTGTTCTCTAGAGTTGTCTTAGCTATTAAAATGTGAAACTACATGTAGTGTTCATCTAAATTTTAATTTAACAAGAAAAATTGAGCATTTCTTTTACTTGTAACCCAAAAATAATAAGCATAACCTGAACCACAAAAAGCAAATAAGTTGAACCCCCAATAATTAACCAAGTTCAACACAAACAAAACAGAACAACAAACACTCATGCAGAGAGACACAAATACAGACAAAGCTAGGAATCTTTGCACCTCCTTCCCCCACGCTGTAGCATGGATGGAAGACAGTCATCTGAGTGTACAGAAATTACACAGATAATTCTGCAGATTTGCAACAACATCAGAATGATAAATCAAGTCAAGCACAAGGCTGAGAAGCTTTGTGCACAGGCATTGCTTTTCAATAGCATAGATTGATTATCATTTACATTAATGAATAATATGAGACGTTTTTGGACTTTGGAGGAACAATAAATCAGTGATTGTCATCCTCTGTGTTGATAAAATAAGCATCACTACCATCTGTTGAAGTCCATCCACAAACCAATAATAATTTTGTAGGGGCAGGTCAAGGAACATTATTATTTTTCTTACACCAATAACCCAGGTTAAAACCAAAATTGTAGTCATCAAAATGCCCCTGATTTTTGTACATACAGTAATAAAATCCACTGCCCTTCCATTCAGCTGAAGGCAATTTGATTGTATGTTCCTCAAAAGCAAACTCAGTGGTAAAATGTTACTGTTTACATTTCAAACTAAATGTAAAGTAAAAATCACAGGGCCCTTAATAAGATAACTTGTAACAAGCACATTTGTGTCATTTAATTTTGCCATATCCATTCAAAAATCAGTACAGACCGTTAACCATCAGAGGAGAAATTTACCAATCCAATGCATTAAAAAAACACATGTCGGCAATGTTACATCAGGGAAGGGACTTATTAGGACCCTGTGAAATTAAAATAGATGTAAAACATGTACCGTGGTCAGCATCATCACCCTCCCGCATGACAGGTGAGGTCAGTGTGATGGTAACAACAACTTTAGGGTCACTGGTGGTGACAACTTTAAGGGCAGCTTCCTCGTAGACTACTTTAACTTCATACTTCTCTTCTGACACTTTCTGCGGTAGAAATAATTTTATGCAACCTTTAGTTTAAACCTCAGCTATTAGATATGATCTTTCTTGAGCATCCCATTACAGTCACCCAAACAAGAAGCCAAACATTGTGACAACTTACTGCAATGTGTTCTGGCAAGAGGTCTGCTACTCTCTTCACAAGTTGCCTGGTAGGTTTATCTAAAATAATTGAAATAAATAGTTAGGGCAAATAAGTATAGTTCTATCGGTTAAGGACCAGTGTTGATTCAGACACTGAACTTCACATGAGCCAAACCAAATGGATAAATTTTAATAGTATATTTGACTGAAATGCACCTTTTTCCCCTTTTGAATTTAGTTAGGCTGGAATAAGGATTGGTGACTAAATTAATTCACCCAGCCTATAGTAAATTGATTTGGGTCAGCCTGAATTTTAAATCATTTCTGTTCATGTGAAGTACCATCTCGGAGTCAGGCCTTTCTGACCTCAACAATAATATCAGTAAACCTGAATTTCAACCAAAAAAACTTAATCAGTCATCTCACCATGACACAATACAACTAGATCGACATCCAAACGTTCATGAAGTAGTAACCCCTTAGCAAGAACTCCAACTCTCATTACACCTTTCAGAGCACCTACAAAAAAAAAACAACAGTTGTTGTAAGCATATAATTATTTGGAGTGGGTCTCTTGGGAGGAGCTGAAGAGTGATTAGGTTTAAGGTTAGTTCCTAAAGTATTATCTGTACTTTATGAACAATTTTGCTTCCCCTTCTGTCAGTTAGATAAAAGAACTTACGCGGTGGTGAAGCAGTTTTACTGGGGTCTTTTTTCTCTTCTCCACCCTCTTTTTTGTCCTCACTGCCCTCTTCACCCTCTTTAACCTCCACTTTCACCTCCTCTTTGGCTTCTTCTTTCTCTTCTTTCTTTGGTTGAGTGGATTGATCCTGCTCTGCTATCAGGTCAGACACAAGTTTTAATGCCTTCTCCGAAGCTGACACAATCTTCTGGACAGCTTGGAGTTCTTGTTCATTGGGATAAATACTTGAGTGCTTGGCCATTACAAGACGGTCATCTGGTGTATCGTATCTGGGGCGTGACATACCCTGTGGCTGTAAACATACACCAGTTTTAAATCCACATTCATTACTGTGACCAAACTGCTGCATCATTTGCATGCTGGACTGGTTCTCTACAGGCTTTTCAAGATGGAGTTATTTGCTACTCTTTATTTCACCTTTCTTTTCCTAACTTTTTAACTACTCCTTATAGCAACACAGCTCAATCAAACAAAGAGAAAAAAAGAAATGATAAACAAGTGAAAAAGGTATTGATTGTTAGAAAAATTCTCCTCTTCAGTACAAAAGAAAACGTATACAGTGTAGACAGTTTGTATAATATGCATGCTGACATTAAGGTTTAAAAAATTTATCATATTAATTCAAGTGGGATTTAGATCACTCATACTCGCTCAAACCAAAGTCCTGAAGCATTCTGTTAGCTGCTGTAAAATGGAGCCAGTTGTGTCGCCTGGGCTTTTAGGGGTCAAAATGAATCTAACAAAGAGCTAATTGTATCTGGTGCTACATCAAGGGGACTTGTGCAAGCAAGTAACAAGTTCAGGTTTACTGCTGAGGAAAAGTGTAAACCTTGATAATATTCAAGAAGAAACTTTACCGGTCCCATGTCACCAACACCCTCCATGAGTGGGCGTGGCCCCAACAGGCCAGGGGGTCCCCTTGGTGGTCCCATCCGAGCAGGACCCCACCCTTCAAAGAACTCAGCCTCAAAACGCCGACGATTCTCCTCTTCCCAAAATCTCTCCTCTTCTGCTATTCTCCTGTAATATTCCTCTTCTTCCCAACGACGCAACTCCTCCTCCTGTCTTCCCCTAATGAAAAATTAAACAGTTGGAAATGAGAAGCTGCACATATTAACAGCTACAAAGATAAGAGACACCCTTTTTTTTAGAACTTATCAGCAGCGACCACGAACAACACACATATACTTTACTTTTTCCATTGCCAGTACTGTTCCTGTTCCCACTGTCGCCGTAACTTGTCTTCTTGTCCTTTGCTCAGGCGGCCTCGGCCACTTGGTTTGGAATCAACAACCAGATCAGGCTGAACTTTTTTCTACAAAACACATTATCAGCATCCGTATGACGTGGGAACAACATAATTTTTCAGTTCAGTCATAACCAAAATAAACACAAAAAAGTTAACCCATGTAGTTAACTACATCTTTTTTCAATTGAATGAAATGCAACATTTACATAACTTACAACTATGTATGAAAGAATAAAACGCACATCAAAACTTTTCCAATACAAGAGCCCATGAAAATGACCAGTCAATAATATGAACAGTAAAAGACAGTTAACAAGACAGAGTCAATCCACATAAACACCACTTATTGTCAAAACACAATACATACAGTGCATATGGGAGCAAAATGCTCTTAACAATGTTAATTCTTGCTGATTGACTAACCTTGTAAGACAAACGATGACGACGTCCAGCTAAATGTGCTTCTCTGGCATTAGGATCATTAAACTTACACTCACATAATTTGCAGTGGAAGCTAACGATCTTTCCTTCCTCATTTTTTATCTCTTCCAAATATTCAGACCCTAAAGTAAGAGCAAGGCAGGTGAGAAATCATCACAAAGTAGCACAAACATTTTGACACCAGCAGGTGCCAAAAGCCTAATGACCAAAACAAGAGCCAGTGTTCTGAAAGAAAATCTTCTTAGCACTAAATATGCGTCACTTCTAAACATTTTATCAGTAAACCACATATCCCATGTAAACAACCTCTGTGAAATTTAGTATCAAGTTATGCCAAGTCACAAATATTTTAGAATAAGACATTTTCCTGTACCTTTGCCATTATAAAGTATTTACCCATGTATAATGCACACCCTAAATTTAGTCTGTTTTTTTAAAAAAAAGGAGGACAAAACAAAGGAAAAATAGCCACACAAAACTCTTTCTGCTTTGATTATTTGTTTTTGATTGCCATTCCTGTCTCAAAGGTGTTTGTTTACAAGAGCTTCTGCTGTAATATTTTATTTTTCTATACCAATAATTATTCATCTTTTATCTTTGACATCTCTATGGGTAAAACAGGAACAAAAATTCTTATCTTTCCTTATGCACAACATTAATGTAAATTAACTTTACCACTGCAGCACAAAGGAAGTCAGTGATTATAATTCCATACCAAATATCTTGCTTAACCTCGTGCTTACTTAATATGTCACCACTGGCAGGTTCAGAGATACATACCAACAATCTTGCTCTTGTCCACACCAGTGTAATTTGCCAAGTCAAATTTCTCTACAAAATAATAAGAATGTCAGTATTTTTACAAAAGGACTTGGTGTTTAGAGTACACTGTACATGTTTCATATAAAGTGGAAAAATATTTCATTCAATAACAACACTATTTTAATTTTCTCTTGCTGTCAAAGCTTGAGGAGCTAACATAACTTCAACTGCTTATATAAGTAATATCATGGCTGACAAACTACTCTTCAACTTTGGTGCGAAATTTCAGTGTTATTTATAATACCACATATGAAATTACCAAATTGCCATGGCAACATTCCATACGTCTCTGTGCCAAGATGGCGTGGAAGTTTTAAAATGTTTACCAGAAGATATCAGGCTATTAAAAGTTGCTTTAGAAAATGTAAACAGACGAAGGAGCACATCAAGAAGGTTTCAAACTGGTATTTTGTCAAAAAATTACGAAACTCGTGAATGGAGCAAAACTTTTATGCTCTAAACTTTTTAGCGCGTGGGGTTCTTGATATGATAACAAGCAAAAAATAATAATTGTGAGCAGATTGTGAGCATAATTAATTGTCACCTATAATATTAATGGGTACTAAAGGCTCCAGAAATTGATAGGACTTGGACAAAACCCATGTGAAATAATTCTCTAATTTCACTCATCACCATTCGATTGCACATAGAAATTTCCTAACAAGTGTGTCAGAAAGATTTTTCAACTTTGAAAACCATACATGTATCCTACATTAACCTTCATCCATTTCCACATCATTTCCTGCAGCTGAACCAGAATTTGAACCACTAGAGGCAGCTCCAGGAGAGGCATCAGTCTTGACAAGTCCAGTAGAAGTTAGTTTTGTGCCACCTACGAAGGTGATTTTTGGTGCTGCCATCTTTTTGGGTGGTGGTTTTCGCTGTGGGCCTTTGTTACCAGGACCAGCTTTTTTGTCCCCATTTTCTTTGGAGCTATCTTTAGGTTCTGGTGGTTTCAGGGGTGCAGGTTCAGGGATTGGCTTTCCAAGCTTCTGATGAAGTTTTATCACCTACATGCATAATAAATCAATCATAATGAAACACTGGTTGTCGTTATAAAAGCAGAGCTCCAAATAGCGACTAATACGGTTGCCAATGCAACTAACATTTTCTCCTTGGTGACTAAAAATTCTGGTTTTGTAGCCACTTTGGTAACCAGACTTCTCTACAGTTTAGATTTAAATTAAAAGAGTAACAGTATCAATATGAGAAAAGAAAAATAATGCAAACTGAAGAAAGTTCAGCAAAAGAAAAAATGTTTCTTTCACTGTCAGATAGAATAAAGACACTGTATGTAAATGCAAAAAAAAAATGTACCAGGAGCACGGGGCTGGGGTATCTGTTTATGGTAGAAATTCAGCACGCAAAACTCCTGAATCTAATATTCCTGTAGTTTCACCACAACAACCATGGAAGGCTATCATGTCAAATTTTACAGGTTAAATATAGTTGAACTTGCATACAGTACTGTTCAAAAGTAAGTTGACAGTCCGTTGCAAGTCTCGATTCTCAATGCAATTCGCGATTCTTGATTCCTGCACGAATCGAGAATCGAGAATCGAGAACAAGCTATCGGGAATCGAGTCGAGGACTGAGTCTCGCATGACAGAAAGCAAAAGATTCACCCATGATTGATTTCTCGATAATTTTACAAAGACATAAGCTGTAACACAACACGGCATGGTTACATGTATATTTGCGATTCGCGCAAGCGACTGTATGCTCGAAACAAGACTAATTTTAGTTATAAAACAAATGTTTCTTCAAAGAAATCTGTATCAAGCTTCATTTCCTCAAGTTAAGTTTCAAATGCCTGCTCCATATGCAAACTAACGGTTCTCGTGTACAAGCAACGGCATGTATATTTTGTAACGTCAAACGATTCTGTGCTTATACGGCCGCTTGGCTTGAAAAAATATCGACAAGTAAAATTCGAAAGCAACGAGAAGCGCCGCAAGACTTTGTTTACACACCGTCGTGTATTTGTCATTTATTTACAAAAGCTATCTTTTACATGTATTTTGGATTTTACAGATAAAAGGTCATGAATTGCTTTTCAAGTTCAACATTCACAGTTACTATTACTGACAATTTCTGCTATTTAAATGATGCAAAATATCATTTGAATATTTTTAAGATTTTGACGCAAAGTGTCACCCGAGCTGTGCGAAAGAATGCAAATGTCAATTGCCACTGTATAATTTGCATAGTTTAGGAATTTCTCCGAAAATCAGACACTGAGTAGAGTTTGTTGTTTTATGGAGTAGAAGATTTTTTTTCACTTGAGAAAAATTAGAAGATGCTCAAAACTTGAACAAAGGTTGTAGATTCTTGCAGCAACCGATTATCGAGAGCACATGGAGAGAGCAAATTACTCAAAACAACACTCTTTTAATTGTATTTCGTTCAGGATTGATGACTCTCGCAGGAATCAAGATTCGAGAATCAAGACGCAACAATTGAGAATCGAGTCTCGATTCTCAACTCGATTCTCGATTCTCGCGAGGATCGAGAATTGAGTGTCAACTTACTTTTGATTGGTACTGTATAACAAAGAACCTGGAGACTGGGAAACTGTGTTCATTTTAATAGAGGTACATTGAAGTCCTTTTTCACTGTATTTCACTGAAAATGGGGTGAAGACCACTAATTATTACACTGAGGTATTTGCAATAAAGAAGGTCATTATATCAGCTTCCATCTTTACATTTGCACAGCTGAATAATACTTCTTGATCACCAAGCTTTCGAAGACATACTGACAACATACAGCTCAACTTTCAAGATGACAGAATAACAGTTCTTGTGAGCCAGCAGTAAAACGTTCTGTCTAAGACAAATAATACAATTCACCAGGGGCCCATAACCCGGAGCAAGTAACTGCCGTACTAGGCCTTTGTCACAACATTTTATCGTTGCGGACCAGTTTGTTTGTAGATACTTTAAAGAGCACCATTTCCCTAACAAAGCATGAAAGTTGCTTGCTTCGAGTTATGGGCTCCTGAATTCCACTACCTGATTTACTAAGCATGTTTCTCAAGCGGCTTTTAGAAAAACTCCCTGACCTTCTTTCCAGATTTTATTTCTTTGTCAAGCCCTGTAAAACACATTATTTGCTGGATACCAATTATCATCCATACCTTTTGATGTTTTGATCCCTTGAGATGGGCAGCATATGCATCAGTTCCTGTGCAAGTTACATCACACAGTTCACAGCGATAAGCATTTGATGGAAGAGATTCTTTCTCTTTCTGCTTTGCTGCCTGTTCTTTCTTCTTGTGTTTCTGGCCTTCCAAGTGTTCCCTGTAAGTCTAAATATAATGATTTCAAAAGTCAATATATTGTTGAGTTTATCAGATATAAACCAACTGGACAAAATTATAAACTGTATATATATGCATCCAACTTGGTGCACACAAATGTAACTTTTTGGTTGCCTTTGTATGTCCAAGAAAACTCCAAACTCACTGACTCCTGAAGCAAACTCCCTAGCAGTTGAAAGCCAAGGGTGACTTGTGACATTATTAAGAAGTAATGACAAAACAAAAAAGCATCAATGCTATGGGGACCACATTTGAAGCCATGTACACTTTTACAGGTGCAATTTACAAGTTCAGTTTCCCCCTACATTCCTTTTGTGCTCTAGCTGCTTCCTGTGTGCTTTACAACAAAACAGAGCACGGTCAAGGCTTCTTTATTTGTTAAGTAAAGCGAGCTAAAAAGATTAACCCATGTTCAGTACATGCAATACAACAAGCTATTTTGAAAACTAGTCATTTCGATACAAACTCAAGCAAAGAAACTGCACAACAATTTTCAAACACTGTAAGTAGAGTAGACTGTGAGCGGTTGTCCTTCTTTCCTTAAGGAAGCCTGCTGATCATACTCCCTTTTATTATGTCAATCATCGATGCTTCTCTCTCTTCTTTAAATTCACCTACGTATAATGTATTCCCAAACAAAGCAACCATGAACTTCCTAACAATATAAGACCAATTTCCCTGTTACCTGCATGATCAAAGGTTTGTGAGAGAGTAGCCTATGATCAGTGTGTCACCTATTTGACAGCCAAGGAAAGGTTCACCGCAAAACAAAGTGGCAACAAGAAATGGTTCTCTACTGAAACATCTTTAATTCATACAACTGATGCATTTCGCAAAGGAATTGATGATAAGAAAAGAACTGCCTGCATACTTTTAGATATGAGTAAAGCCTTCGACAGCATTGACCACCAAATATTGTTACGTAAAAATACAAAGCATTGGTGCCTTGACCAACGCATGAAAATGGTTTTTTAACAGCTACCTCACAAATAGATATCAAGTTGTACAAATTCATGGTGCTGTTTCTGATCCTCTGCCAGCTGAATGTGGTGTAACTGAAGGTAGTATTCTAGGCCCGATATTATTTAGCATCTACGTAAATGATCTGCCAGAAGTTCCACTACATTACTCTGCAGAATGTTATGAAGATGATACAAGAATATTATTTTGTTTCTTTCCATTGAAACAACTCCCAAGGGATCGTCCAAGAAATGAATGAATAACTCCTGCAGGTGCACAACTGCTGCTTCGGAAATCGGCTATTACTGAATCCAGACAAGACAAAATTAACAGGTGACCTTGAAGCTCCATGAATTTCATTTGTTTTTGTTGGGAAAGGACATTTCCCCAGAGCAATCAGTGAAAGATCTCGGCATAATTTTGGGTCTGAACTTAAACATTTGATATCAATATAACGACCAAAGTGTCAGAAACTTATTGCATGCCTAGCGCAAATTAACTGTGTGAAACATTTCTTAGACAAAACACATTGTTAACGGTAATACATGCCTTAGTTTTCAGCAAAATGTAATACTTCTCCAATGTTTGGGCAAACATAACAAATTAGAATGTAACAAAATTGTAGACTGTCCAAAACTTTGCTTGCCCAATCGCCAGCAGTGTGAAAAAATATGATCATGTAACACCCCTCTTAAAAAGCCTGTCTTGGTTGCCTGATAAGGACTATATAACCAAGCTATTATGGCCTTCAAATGCATGACCGGTCAAGCCTCTGAATATCTTACTTCCCAATTTATTACCCGTGAGCAAGTTAACAAACGAACAACTTGGAGTAGCCAAAAGCTAAACATCCCTCTTTTCAGAACAGCCTCCAGACAGAGAACTTTTTATTGCAGGACTATTATTAAGCTTAGCAACAATTTAAAACCTTCTCTTCAATTAAGCCAATCTGCTCACATTTTTAAACATCTCTTAAGGAACCAGCTTTTAGATAATTTTGTAAATGCTTCTTAGTTTAACAAGTATTGTAATAAGTAATTATTAGTTAAGCCTTGTTATTTGTACTAAGTTGAGTGTTGTAATATCATTAGTTAAATGTAAAGCTTGTAAAAAAATCATTGTTCCTGAAAAGCCCCTTGGGGAGTAAACAATAAATTATGTTGTACATATTGCCACATGCAGGGAGTGAAAAAGTGAAATTATGCAAACTAATGGTAAAAAGGTTTGGGGCGGAGAGAGGAAAAAGGATGACCGCAGAGGTTAATGGTTTTATTAGTCCTTGCTTTTGTGGAACCTGAAAATGTATTCTTGGCCGAAATATATCCTCTCTTCGCACCATAGAAATTTCAGCCCTAGGCAATGAAAGGTCAATGGCAAATTGTTTGCCTGGTCTATAATATTGCGAGGCTTCTCCACCCTTTCGCTTCCTTTCTCACCGGCTTTGAGAAACCCTCTTTTTTTCCCAGGATTTTCAGAATTTTTTACGCTACTATTCCTGCAATCCTTCAAAGATAACTGCAGAACTAATATCCCCAACCAAACAGCAATGAACAGACAATCAAAGACAAGCTGTTTGTTTGCAGGAAAAAGCACCCGAAATGGTGTCAATAGCCCACGTTCAATATATTAAATTCTACGTTGACTCTGAGGCTTTTGAGTCAAAACTGCAATTTTTAAGCCTCCATTGTCTGGCAATTCCCAGAAAAAATCTGAGCACAAAGAACACCAAACCAAATATGGAAAAATGACCAGAAAGCCTCGGAGTCATGTTAGAATTTTAATATATTGAACGTGGGCTATTGTCAAAAATGAAGGAGCTGTCAATAACAGCAAAGGCGTGAAAAGCAGCAAATCGCCAGATCAAAGATCCTATCGCAGTCTCTTTTTTCTTCGCTCAGGCTTCCGCCATAGTTCCTCGCGGTTTCGCCACTCGCCCTGCGCGCGCGTTCTTTATCTCCGTGACTCAAAAGAAAATAAGACACTACTCGCAGTCTACAAGTATAGTATCGTGAGGACAACAAAAACATATGGCGTGAATATTCCTCGTTCGTGAAAGTCAACTACTGCACACAAAACTAGTTACACCTTTTCTGAATCGTCATGTAGCGAAATGACTTGTACCTAAATACCTTTGTATCGAAACGACCGGTGATACAAGCTATTTTAGGACTAGCAGACTCACGAACAGATGTTCCGTTCAAGGTTTAGAATTTATTGAATGGAAAAGATAAGTTTACCTGAGGTCCAGCGCAGCTTATCTTGCAAACTTCACAGTAATGAAGCTGAGGCTGTTTAGGCGGCTGTTTAGGCTTCATCATTCCTGTTGGTTGCTTCTGTTGCCCTACACCTATCTTGTTTTTCCAGCCTTGTCTCGGAGGTTGATGTTGATGATGCTGTTGTTGAACAAAGGCTGCAGCGGCGTTGTAAACAGCAGCTTCGTAAGCTTGCGGCTGATAACCGCCCGTGTTTCCAGCCGAAGAGCCGCCATAATTTGACGTGTTGTACGAGCTTGTTTGCTCGTAAGCTGATGTCTGCGCACGAGCGCTGGAATAGGGGTAGGCGACGGTCGAGGATTGCGAAGAATACGATTGTGACGGATGCGTTTTCGAAATGACTGGAGTGGCGCTTACAGATGTTGGGTAAACACTTGTTCCTGATGTTGGATAGGCCGCTTTAGCTGCTGCCGTGGCGTTTTGACCATAGTAAGCACCCTGGCCACCTTGAACATTCGAAGCAGGTTGTTGTGAATAATAAGACGCCTTCGTTTCATAAGCTTCTCTATCGTAGTACTGAGCAGAGCCGTGGTGCGTTTGATAAGCGGCGTGAGCCGCTTGATAAGAGGCATTTGCTGGTGGAGGCGGCGGTGGAGCGTCTTGCTGTCTCGCTGTGTAGCCATAAGCGCCTGCTTGAGCCGAAGATCCTTGTTGAGCGTAAGCTGTTGTGCCGGCTGAATAGGGAGCTTGTACAACTTGCCTCGGTGCCTGAGTTTGTTGCGGAACATAATGTGCCCCAGCAGGTGTAGAGGCTTGAACTCCGTATCCTGTAGTTGCCTGAGGTGTTCCGTAACTGGTTTGTATCGACGGATTTTGAGCTTGAGTAAATGCTTGAGAGTGCTGGCCTCCCGAAGTGTAACCGTAGTAGTTGCTCGCGGCCATGTCGGACGAAAGAGAAAGAAGGCACGTGTTCAAGACGTCAAGCCGACTGCTCAGCGTCGGCGAGGGACTGGACTATAGCATAAAAACGAGGCTAAACCCTCAGGGGGAAAAATGGAATTTGAACGATTTAGTCAAAATGATTTTGCTTCCTTTACAAATTTTGAAAAATTATTGGTGGAAAGAAGTGTGGGCTCGATCTTAAAGAGGGATGGAAATTTTTCTGCTGAATGTCATATTACTTGATATAAAAATTTCTGATAAATATAGGCTTGAATTTTTACTTGGCTCAATGTCATGAATGTGACATTACTTTGGGTTTTTAAATTAATTTTATGTAGAAGAATCAAGTTCTTTTGCTTTTCCTTTGGTGTCCTTGTTGTACAGCCTTGCATGCCGCTTACAACGGAGACAACTTCCGGTTGCGGCATGCAGACAATCAAAATTTTACATCAAATAAATACAGTCGACTCCCGATAACTCGAACCTTCAATGGAAATGGAAAAAGGTTCGAGTTATCGGGAGTTCGAGTTACCGGGAGTTCGAAGAAAAAGCCGAGAGAAAGGTAAAAACAGTTTTTGCTGCACAGTGAACATTTTAATCACATTTAACAGGGGCGGATCCAGGATTTTTTTTAGGAGGGGGTGCACTCGTGTCTTGCTCTACTTCAACACCAATAAACCACATAGTTTTTTTTTTGGCAGAATACCAGTTGTATCAGAAAACCGCAGGTCATGTCGGGGGGGGGATGCGCACCCCCTGCACCCTCCCCCTAGATCCGCCCCTGAAATTCTCGATTCAAATTTTTATTTTCTTATACTCTTTTATACATTGCACGATATTGTAACGCCCGAGGCAGAAAACCATCATTTGTACGTACCTTGTCTGCGACAAAAACAAGGTGGTACCTTTCCTCTTAGCTTCCTATCCCAAGATGTCGTTGAAAAACAGACGATTTGATTTGAAAAACGCGCCACGAAAACGACGTTCGCAGAGTTACCCATACTGACAGGCTTACAATTATTGACTAAATAACTCATTTTTGCAAAAGCAGTGTTGTTTTGCTGTTTTCTTAGCTTTTTTCCTAGCCTGTTCCTGGCGGTCAGATCATGAGCAGGGCGCGGGCACCAAAAAAATTGATGAGGGAAAAATTGAGCATTTTTTCCCCTCTTGCTCCTTTTGGGTTCACCGCGTACGATCTAACTCGCTCCCCACCACCTGAACGCCTGGAGCAGGCTATATACTTTTCCCCCTATTAATAATTAGAGCCAGCCCGGTACAAAGGAAATTCTGAATCAAGCTAGATTGAATAAATTTGGTTGACTACTGATTTAACCTGAAATCGATTTGATCTACCACGTACACACCTCATGCACTTTATCAAAACTGAATGGGCTTCTTTTGATAAACAGTGCTCTTATGGTATATTCAAAACTTCCCCCTCCGGTTAAGAATAGCTGTTTCCCTGAAATAAGAAGGGCCATTTCAACAATGGCTACGGCTCCTTTGTCTTTAATATTATAGAAATGCGGCTGTAAAAAGACCATATTGTCGAACAGTTCATTTAAATGCTTTAAGAGTTAAGAGGCTTTTCTACTTGCTTCTGAGACATCTGTAGACTGCAAACCAAACGTTGTGAAATCTACAGCAACAAAAAGTTTATTGTAATTAGGATGACGCGCTCGAATGTTCTTTATCAGTGATGCCTGTTTCTTGATACAATTGACCAAAGTGGTAAAATTACCATTTGAACTGTTTCAAAATCTGTTCCGCGCGAATGTGATGGGAAATGTAGTTTGAACCTAGAGTCTTATTTATAAAGTCATCAACAATTTCCAAAAGTTTCTCATTGAAAAATGCTACATGGTGCGGTAAAAGGGAATAATGGATATCTATTGGAAGTGGAAAGAAAGCTCAATATGAGACCTCCTTGTTTCCTCTCCACTCTTCGATTCCAACGCACTTACTTCCTTTGACCACTTTGTCGACAAAAGAATCAATCGATCGAAGCATTCCGGAATCCACGCCAACAGTTTTCGATATATTGAAGCCACGTCTAGTTTGGAGACTTTGAATTTCCGTGGTTTGTTGTCGGCGGAAAGCTTCTTTACCATAACTAAATCGTATCAGTAAGTCCAACTTGTCTTGGCAAACACTCTGAAATGTTTCCCAGTTCACTAAAGTGCTGTATCCATGTGAACGAAGCGTGTTCCTAAATGCGCTCAGATTGTAGTACTGTACAATGCCAGTGTTTGAGTGTCATCACTGCTCATTTTATAACCAAAAAACTGTGAATCATTTACAAAAGGTACAACAACTTGGAGCCCACTGTAGCTTGCTAAAGCTGTGAGGGCGATCAGATTGTTAGTCGCCATTGAAAGCCGTTCCCAATATCGAAATGCGATGTAAAATTTCATGGTCCTACTTTGTCGTGAGCTGTCGTCTTGTTGTACAAAATTACCTCCATTCAATACCTCATTAATTTTTCTTGCAAAGTTAAATTGCCATGACTTTTGAGGTGGCTTCCACAGATAAACTATGACATGCAAAAGGGCTATGACAACTATCCGCATACACAAAGATTTAAACGCTCGCCGCGCGGAAAAATTCATCACCGGCTTCCGTCGTTTATGCGTATTTTACCACGTCAAAATACATATGGCTGTTTGCGCTCCTTGCAGTCATATCAGTAGTCATTTCAAGCGTTTCCCAGTTGATTATTTAAAAAATACATAAGTAGTAGTCTCGAGTAAGCGCTACTTTAGTGGAATAAAACTCAATTCTCCATTCTTGCAATCATAATGAGCAGTAAATATTTCACGATAACTTCTCTGTATTCGCAAGATTGAAAGATCCTTGAAGGGATAAAATGGCTGTGAACACATGAACATCAATTTAAGAAAACTGTCAAAAATTTCATAACTACCTCGCGTGTAAATTAACTGCTTATTACGCATGCAGAAACACAGATCAGCCAATACAGACATGAACCAGAATTCTACAACTTCAAGAATAGTCTCCAACGCAGCCGTTTTTACGCGAAGATTCCAATTTGCCTTGTCCCTACCGGATCATTAGTCAAAGCTGCCAATGCGTTTCGGGTCACGTGGCCCAAGCGAGTCTCTCCTATAGAGGATCTCTGAGGAAACAGAAATTTGTATCGGGCGTGAAAACGCAAGGAGGTTAAAATCAATTTGTGGTGAGCGTGGCTCGTTTTTTTTGAAATGATTTTACTGTATTTATCTGTAGTATGGTAGAATTACGGGGGAACGAGCGCAGAAATTCCATTCTGATGATGATTTCTCACCACCAAGATCTGAGTAGTGCTTCTGTTAGGTTAAAGAAAGTTTCCTCGCCGCAAAACTAATCAGAAGCACTACCCAGATCATCAGTATGGTATTTTAACCTCGTTCTCAGGTTCTCTCTCATGGTATTTCTGAGCTTGTCCCTCAGACATCATTTCGCTGGGAACCAAGTGGTGGCGTCGCGAAATGTCGGTACTTTTTTAAGCCTAGTAAACCCGAACTGCTCTTCCCATATTTTTTTTGTAGAAACAAACCTTAGTGGATGTCAGCTTAATACAGTTTTCATTGCTAAAAAGCTTGTTCAGTTGATTAATACTCGGACGTACACGCAAACTCATACCCCCACCGTAGTACATGGGGGGTGGGGGGGTTGGATGGAATCCCTCCCCGGAGTTTTTGATATGTTACAGTATCTCCAAACGATTTTATCTCGAGTGGAAATTCTTAAGATAAGGTATATTTTACGGGTGGTGGCGCTGCTGGAGGCCTGTGACGTCACCAGGAATGGTCGCCATCTTGGCTGCCATCTTGGATTTCACCAAGAATTAGAAATCAGGTTTAAACCACGAGAAATGGCAATTTTTTGTGCTTTACATGAAAAATAACCTATGAATAAGCACTTTGCATGTTTTTAGCCACAACATTTACTTAAATTGTTGAAAGAAGTTGAAAAAACATGCATTTTCACCCCAAAATGGCTTGACCACCTGCTATTTATGACGTCATATCTCGTAACCATAGCAACTGACCATCACTAAACTTGTCTCAAAATGTGCACAAGGGATGAGCAAACAGCTACTGAAAACGTCAGGTGCTGATGTTTTATCCTCTAGGAAAAAACACAGAAAAATCTTGGAGGCGAGTCAGTGTTTGGTCACTCAATCCCAACTTATATGCTCGTCTTCAAGTTAATTAGGAAAAAAAAAGATCAATAAATTGTTGTCAACGAAAGATTATGTGGGTGGCTGTAGTTAATGTAAATTAACAATTGAAAGGTATTTATGCTTAGAATTTACAAATTCAGTGGAAGCTTTCCTGACGGACACTCTCGTAAGCTGCCGACAACTCCAATTACGGACATTTTTTTCGTTTCCCGAGGGTGTCCGCTTACGAGAGCTTCCACGGTATAATTGTCTTAATAAAATTACGGACCGTTTCAGTCGTAACCTTTCACTCCGCAATATGATGGAAAGTTTAGTTATTCCATTAAGGTGATCGACAAAACGGGTTTCTCTTGTGCCAAATCTATGTTGGCGCGAAATATATTTAGCCCCATACGCCAAATATGTAATTAAACCAAGTAACAAAACTAAAAACATGTGAAAACTTAGCTTACAAGGTTACATTATCTCATTGGTTAGAAATTGACTTCCACGTATCGTTCTCGCTATAAATATTTTACCTAATTCTTATTATTTTAAGGAGGCTATGTGACCAAGATATTGCTGTTTTTAGGTCAAGGCTGCGCTGAAGTCATACTCAGTACCTTTTCATTTCCTCATAGACAAAATGCGCCTGTAGATCGGAGTTATAAAGACGATATGAGACAAATTTCATCAGTGGGCAATAACCATAACACTTTTTGGGTGATTTTTGCAGGCATGGCACTTAATTGCCCTCTAGCCTGTGTGGCAGGCGTTAAAAGGGAAAGGGGGAATTTGGGCGCGCGAGAGCGCGCGAGGGTGAAAGGAAAGGAACCTCTCCTCCCTCCTCCCTCGCGCGCGGTCTTGCGCCCTCGTTTCCCTTCCCCTTCCCTTTCTAACGCCTGCCACGCAGACTATTGCTATCCGTTGCAACAGACGACAGGACAATTTCACCGCCTAAATATAGTCTTAAATAACCGAAAGTGGACCTCTATCTTTAAAACTCAATTGATGCGAAGACACATTTCATCTATTTTTTTTTAAAAGATGGCCAATATCAATAGAATGACATAGGCCATTTAGGTTTCCTACTGCACATTCATATTACTACAAGGATCTGAACTAAAAGAAAATTGAAAATGTTACTAAACTGATAGTAGTAATTAGAGTAGTACAGCCACCAATAAACGTCAGTGAAACGTGTGGTCAGTGTGTTCTACTATTTATTTACTGTTAAGTTAAAATTGAAAGGTTTTTATACACGTGTATTTCAAATTGCTTACAGACCGTTTCAGTACTAACCTGTTACGCCTCAACATGATGAAACTTTGCGTTAATTCACAAAACTGGAAAATCTAATTCCGATCTACTAACGCCGAGGTATGCTCCGATATACGCCAGCTAACGACAAATAGGGTTTACCCAAGTTAATAAAAGGGATATTGTAGTCGCGTGTTTTGGTTTTCATAGAAAATGAAAATTCTTCCTTTAAAAATTGGTTCCAGTTTTGTGAGTCAACTTTGTCATGTATGACAGTATGAGAAATGCTAACATTGATTTACAAATGATTCAAAAAGCAATGCCAAAAAAAACTAAGCATAATCCCTGCTCAGTATCATCACTCCAACTTGATTGGCATGGTAATGAACATAAAACTGATAATTAAGAAATGCTTTCTATTCCTGAAACTCGGAACCGGAGACGTTTTGAGCGCCCGGAACTGAGATCTAGCCAATATATTTTTTTTGTGCGAACATTTCACTTACGATTCTTTACGCATCTATTACCTAATAAGTCGTCTTATTCCACATGAAAAACTGGAAAAAATAGATGACATCAAAGATTCTTAAAACTGACCACTTACAAGTCGCAAAAGATCTTCGCTGGTATAAACAGCCAGGGGAATTACATTTACTATCGCCACTAATATATGTCTTTTCCATCGTCTTCGCAAAACAGCCATGACTGCCAAATTCTGATAACGAGTCTCGATTGCTAAAGAAACGCTAGTGAAAAACCATTCAATCACTAGCTGAACTGAAGTGCACTTGGCAAATAACTGTAGTACCTCGAAAACGGAATTATCTTTCAGGCAAAGAAACTTGTGCAAGTAAATAAACCCGTTCACAGACACTATAGCAGTCGATTCAGACAACATACTCATGATAGCAATATCAGCCATGAGTCTCTCACGGCGAGGGGTACGGAAACTTCCCCAAGGAGCTGATTTTCTTTTCCACAACACATGACAAATGTGATCTATGAAAACCATCGTACTTCGTTCTATAACTTCCGCAGCGCCGTGAATGATTCCCAAAATAGCAATGTATTCTAGAGTGTCCAGATCGGCTTGCAAAGCTCGGGAGATGACAGCTAATCCGTAAAACAAAGGCCCAAGTAAAACATAAGAATATCCCGGATGGGAAATATTGTATAACCTCTGAACACAAACTCGTGCGATTACCTTCAAGATGGTGACAATCAGAGGAAAAAAGAGTGCAATTAAGAGTTTGTCTTGGTTGTTATTCTTCGGGTCAGCATATGCTGGATATATAAAGTACTGACCAATCTGTCCAATGAAGAACGTAAGAAAGACGGGTACAATCATTTGAAAGAACAAGGTCAGTTTGCTTTTGGTCCTTGAAAGTGGGCAGAAATGATTGGCCACCACGTACATTTCCAAGCAGATGCTAATGATCAACATGGCGTTGAGGGGAAACCAGGTTAAGAAGCTGGAAATACTCACATGAGATAAAGTTAAAGCTCTGCAAGCAACGCGATAAAGTGCATCCAAACAGTAGCAAAGAAAACAAACTAGAAATAGGGTCCTTTTGATCCCAATTAACTGAAATGGACGGAAAAGTAAAAGAAGAAAAGTAAAGGGCCAGATATAATAGAAACCACAGCCAGTCACACCAGAAATTGTTATTTTCCATTGCATTTGAACTGAGGTTGAGTTATGTGAATGATGGCAGCTCAAATATAAACTCTTAAATCGCGCGTAACAGATTAGCGTGTATAGTGTACCCATTACTATAGCAGCAAGAACCGAGATCAAAGCTCCAATACACATTGATTTGCCAACTGTACAGACAGCGGATGGCCTTAGACGTTTCCAAGCCATTGCTCTATCATCTTCTTGATGTTCATCAGTTACTTCATCTGGTAAGCATGCGTTAATAACTTTAATATCAAGAACGCTCGACCCGAGATAATCCCATGTGGTAGCTTCTCTGTCACTGTATTCTTGGTAAATAAGCTCATCGACCGGTTGGTAATACCATTCTCGACCAGTGCTTTCTAAAGGATCGTAGCCAAAAAATTCTGCAGTGAATTCAGGTTCCTCTGGATTGTAGTGCTCCGTTACGCTTCTCGTAAAACTGAACAAGATTTGACCAACTACCTCTGATAGTAAATCCATCTAAACGAGCGAACTTCAGACGTTTGAGACCAAACATGAAGACTCCATTTACCTTTATATCCATGGCCAGTTGACATGTCCCGCCCTTTGACGTTCATATCAATCAACTTTGTTTACGAACGTTTTCTTTCCCTTGCTCATTTATTTTCAATCTAAATGAGATTGTATGCGCATCTTTTCATGATAGCTACTTTCGGTCTAATTGTAAGAGTTAAAAAGTGAAAGGCATTTATAAACGTCTATGTGATAGTTGACCTCAGGCACGGAGTTGTCTTTCACCTTATACTTGTGGCCAGTTGACATGTACTTATTTTTCTTTTAAGCGGTTCATGTTGTTTCTCTGCTACTGATCAGTAGCAATATAGTGAGGGACACTTCAACGACTAAGATAAAGTGTGACGAGTGATTATCTCAAGTGCACTGACTATACTTTTTAAAATTCTGAAAATTTCGGTTAGAAACATTCCGGTTTGGTATGAACGTTTCATACGAGACCACCTCCTGAGTTAGACCACGTTGGTCGTTTTGTGCAATAGGCCGAAAAGTATCGTTCCATTTCCTTCATGAAATGAATTAAAATATGAAGAGCAGTTTTTCCATAAATGGAAAGTGACCCTGGGAATTCTGATCTGTGGATCGCAAATATTGATAAAAGTATATTTCTTTTATTGTATAAATATAAAAAGTCTTCCTACATGCTGAATTAATTTATGACCTTGACCATAGGCGTACGGGCCGGGGGGGCGAGAGGGGCTGCAGCCCCCCCAAATTTTGGGCAACTCAGATTTTTTGGGCAGCAAGAGAAAATTTGCGCACAGCCAGCTTTTAAAGACGTTTTCATGTTTTTTTTATTAGTATTTTGAAGAGATAAATATTTTCTATTTTAACCTGAAGTCGGCGTAATAATCTAGTTACATTCGCACGAGACAGTGGTTGCCAAGCACGTGATGAGTTTCTTTTTATAAGGGAAGGGTATCATATGCTGGTTTTTTTTTATCGTTGGGCACTGTACTGCAATGGGCTATTTCCAATCGTGAATTGGTTAGAATAAACTTCCGCTTAACTTTCTAGAATCATCTCCGCTCGTAGAACAGTGTATGACAGATAGCATCAGCGATTGATCTGAAAGTGAAGAAGTGGCTGACTAATTCTCACTTTGAATTACGAGAAGAATCTTAATTTTTTTAAAAAAATATATCAAGTGGTTCAAATTATTCACTAATTTGTTAAAGTAGATCGAAATGTTTACGAAACCGCTAACAAGAGGGCCATGATACATACTAATGAAATTCTTCTTTGTAGCAATTGACCAGAATTATCTCTAACATAATTCACACACATTTTTAAAAAGATTGAAGCTACTATGAGGTGAAATTGCATGTCAAAAGCCCTTCGTTTTCTACAGATAACGGCTAAACATCAAGATTTTCCTTTTTTTACTGTATTTCTAACTATAAAAACTTTATCCTAAAATATCCCGATAACGCTCTTACAGATTCCGTTTTAATTTCACGAACATCTAGGCGACTATTGGAGGAAAAAGGTCCCAAGAACGATTTCATAGTGAGAAATAATGCTACAAGTATAATAGGTAATGGCGTCATTTCGTTGCTATGACAACTCTGATGTCATTGCAACCCTGATTAACCTCCGTAGTTACTAAAACATGGAACGACCTAAAACCACCTAAAACCATCTACAACCACCTACAACCACCTCAAAAAATTCAACAACCACCTACAACCATCTACAACCACCTCAAAAACATCTCCAACCACTCGTAAACATAAATGTCTGCAATAAGGCGAGACGACAACATGTCACGTACATGAAATACGAGAATCGGACAAAACATCCACTTCCCGCTAAAATCTTACTCTCCGTGGTCCCTTGTATCATCAACCATTGGCTTAACACAAAACTAAGAAATAAGATTGCATTATAGATTTTTTTTTAGTACGCCCTGATTATGACAAATTTTCATCTTTTATCTAATGCAACTGTGGTGGCAATTTTTCCAAATGTTTGTTAGGTATTGACCCTGAAAAACTGTATCGAGGCACTTTCATATGCTAGTACGGCCTATGTTGTTAATAATAATAACAATCTTTTAATAGGATGCTCCATCACAAGAGTGGTTTACATAGAGGTCCTAATTACGAGATGTATATTATATAATACAATTAAAATATAAAAAGGTTAAGCTAAAATCGATATATATGACAAAAAAAAAAAAAAAAAAAAAATTCAAGCTAAAATCGAGTTACAGAAATAATTAAAACATACACACTACAAGTACTCAATTATAAAAAGCAGAAAAAAGACACTTCTTAAAAATTGGAAAACTTGCTGAGTTTCTTACAGTTCTCTCTAATTCATTAAAGTCTTTGAAACAGTGGTACCGCGAACGTTGTTTTCCCCAATTATATTTAATTTTGGGGAGCTTGATAGTATCGTTATTGCGCGTATTGTAGGAATGTATATCACTCTTTCTTACAATGTCCAAAGAATGATTAAGTTGGCCATTAATACACTTGTATGCATATATACATCGATGACATTTCCTACGTTCTTCAAGATTCAGCCATCTCAAGACAATCAATGCATCGGATTGATTGTTGCATCATATGAGTCTCGTTTCGTTTCTACTGTTTTGTAAAAATTTGGGCAACTTGCAAGAATTTTTTGGGCAAATGGTTTACCGCCCCCCTAGCCTGTTCCATGCTCCGAGATAGTGGTGGAAAGTCGTTCAGTAATAAGAAATGCGAAAAACGCGCGGGGGCTGAAGAGAGACAATTTTCCCGCCGCCACCGCCCCCTTTCCCAAGTCGTGCGCGTCTTAATTTCGCTTTTAATACGTTCCCACTACGTATACTATCTGAGAGCCTGGCACAGGCTACCGCCCCCCCTGGCCGAAAATTGCCCGTACGCCGATGACCTTGACATAATAATCCTTGACAAATGAAAACATTTCTGAAATCGGAGTGCATATTTACAGACTAGATTTTTAACATTTCTGGACAGTTCGGTTAGAAACCTTTCAGTTTGGTATGAACGTTTAAGCGTGCGGTCGCACAGCTTAAGATGGAACGCATAATGTTAGGCATTCTCCTTCGAGATCGAAAGCGAAACACCTGGATTCGTCAAGAAACTGGCGCAAGCGATATCATCAACGCTATCAGGAAAGCAAAGCATAGATGGGGACACTGTAAAATGAAAAGAGCCAAATCGACCCCAAAGGCCAAATCGGCCCCAATTTCTCGAGGGCCGATTTGGAACATCATGCTGGGCCGTTTTGGACAGAAAGAGTCAAAACAGTTCTAGATGGTACCAATTCGGCCCATCTAATTTCTGAATCGGCTACACTAAAAGCTACTTTGGCACTTCCTCTCAATTTGGCCCTTCCGATAGCCAAATTAAAATTTCGATTTGGCCCCAACAAGGTCTACTCGGAGCGATCGCCTTTTGCCGTCAAAAGGGGCGCAAGGAGACCGCGGTGTTCGGTTGAAGTAACCATACGTCTGACACAATCCAAAGTACGGTCCTTTAGTCGAGTAAGGAACTAAGATAACTTTAACGTAGACCTAAAACCGTGACGACAGTCAGAGACTGTAAGGTAAATCATGGTTTCGAGCGAAGGTGCGAATCGGAAACAAAACTACAATCACGCTCCCGAATGTTCTGCACGTGATTTCAATATCGATAACATTACATGATGCGTCACGCAAACTAAACGCTGAGAGGGCGTTACAGTACAATATCCCTCGGTATTAATAGCAAACAAAGACCCAGCCATCATGTACATATATTTTCTGATTTATAAGTAAAAGGTTTTTAAAATTTCGAACGCCTGGCAGGCAGGCTAAAAATGACACGACATGTAAACAATCGAAAACATATTTTGGAAACAATACACAACTGGTCAGCGGGCTTTCCCTATGCACATGCTCTTTGGTGTCGTCCTTTTGACGTCCATTTGAAAGTACTGCAACGGTTGCGAGCATGCTAGTTTCTTTGGGGATCAGGGGCCCGTTTCTCGAACGTCCCGGTAACTTTTCGGACCCGAAATCAAACGCTCTCCAAGAATCAAGACTTTGCTGGAAAAAGCCGATAGTAAGACCAGGTAAGCCGCCCTGATTCGCTTTCTTTCTACAAAATGCAAAAGTCTGAGCTGTTTTAACCACGTTTGATTAAACAGAATTCAGGTCACTCAAGTCCACCTTGTCGGAAGGCTTTGAAGAACGGGTCATTAGATGCTTTAATTTTATTATCTAATGATAAGGAAATAAGTGACCCTGTATTCTGTAGTTAAACCAGTGGAGGAGTTAAAAAGCACTTCTTCCATCCCCTCACTCTCCCCTATTTAAAACAGGGAGAATGATAAACAGAATGAAAAAACCTTAAAGCCATTTCAACTAAAGAAGATGGTAAGGATGGTGTGGTCTGGGTATACATTTACACTGTAGATTTCAGTACTTGTTTTGTTTTAAGTAAGGTTTACCTTACCAATGCATTATTTCTCTTGTCTGATAAATAAGTGCAAAATAAATACATTAAAAATAGAGAAATTTAAAACCCTTTTAACCCTAAGATCAAAATTTGAATTCTCATTTGTTGCCCCTATTCATTTCCTACAGAAGTAGTGGGGAGAAATTGATAAAATATCAAGCAAATTGTGTGATCATGTCCATAATTCTCATGAACACTCTGTTTTGCAAAGCATTGATATTACAAGGAGAAATTTGATGCTGATCACAGGGTTCGCACGCACCTTGAAAG
>CALNXK010000022.1:132500-147500 GCA_942486035.1 Porites lobata | reverse complement strand
TACGAGCTCCCCTAAAAACGCCTGCGTGGGAGGCTACGTTTCACTACGTTATGATTTTGTTTGGCCTGTCAGCACCGGATTTCCTGCTGTTTCATGAAGTACAATAGCAGTGTCATTTAGTCGTTGTGATTGGCTCTTCCCACCGTCGGCGCGCGAAGTCTCCCCTGGGAACCGTTCTAATTATAAATCTACTCGGGAAAGGGTTGACTCCAAGGGCTTGTATGGGAGATGGAGGCTCCATTTGATAGGCTCCTGCGGGTTTTGATTCAGTCCGGCGAAAGAAGGCGAAGAGCTGGAAACCAAAATCAATTCACGAATCGAATGCACAATTATCAGAAAAATACAAACCTCTTTGGAAATGTTCAATACGTTTTATTCCTCCTCAGGCTGACAAATGATCTGTTTTTACTATAACATTGGTTGTTCTGAATGCAAAGTAATTTTCAAGTGACGAAAAAACAACAACAACAAAAAAAAGCCTTTACAAGTCAACTTTGTCATGTATGACAGTATGGGAAATGCTAACATTGATTTACAAATGATTTAAAAAGCAATGCCAAAAAAAACTAAGCATAATCCCTGCTCAGTATCATCACTCCAACTTGATTGGCATGGTAATGAACATAAAACTGGTAATTAAGAAATGCTTTCTATTCCTGAAACTTGCCAACCGGAGACGTTTTGAGCGCCCGGAACTGAGATCTAGCCAATATATTTTTTTTGTGCGAACATTTCACTTACGATTCTTTACGCATCTATTACCTAATAAGTCGTCTTATTCCACATGAAAAACTGGAAAAAATAGATGACATCAAAGATTCTTAAAACTGACCACTTACAAGTCGCAAAAGATCTTCGCTGGTATAAACAGCCAGGGGAATTACATTTACTATCGCCACTAATATATGTCTTTTCCATCGTCTTCGCAAAACAGCCATGACTGCCAAATTCTGATAACGAGTCTCGATTGCTAACGAAACGCTAGTGAAAAACCATTCAATCATTAGCTGAACTGAAGTGCACTTGGCAAATAACTGTAGTACCTCGAAAACGGAATTATCTTTCAGGCAAAGAAACTTGTGCAAGTAAATAAACCCGTTCACAGACACTATAGCAGTCGATTCAGACAACATACTCATGATAGCAATATCAGCCATGAGTCTCTCACGGCGAGGGGTACGGAAGCTTCCCCAAGGAGCTGATTTTCTTTTCCACAACACGTGACAAATGTGATCTATGAAAACCATCGTACTTCGTTCTATAACTTCTGCAGCGCCGTGAATGATTCCCAAAATAGCAATGTATTCTAGAGTGTCCAGATCGGCTTGCAAAGCGCGGAAGATGACAGCTGATCCGTAAAACAAAGGCCCAAGTAAAACATAAGAATATCCCGGATGGGAAATATTGTATAACCTCTGAACACAAAGTCGTGCGATTACCTTCAAGATGGTGACAATGAGAGGAAAAAAAAGAGTGCAAATAAGTTTGTCTTGGTTGTTATTCTTCGGGTCAGCATATGCTGGATATATAAAGTACTGACCAATCTCTCCAATGAAGAACGTAAGAAAGACGTGTACAATCATTTGAAAGAACAAGGTCAGTTTGCTTTTGGTCCTTGAACGTGGGCAGAAATGATTGGCCACCACGTACATTTCCAAGCACATGCTAATCATAAACATGGCGTTGAGGGGAAACCAGGTTAAGAAGCTGGAAATACTCACATGAGATAAAGTTAAAGCTCTGCAAGCAACGCGATAAAGTGCATCCAAACAGTAGCAAAGAAAACAAACTAGAAATAGTGTCCTTTTGATCCCAATTAACTGAAATGGACGGAAAAGTAAAAGAAGAAAAGTAAAGGGCCAGATATAATAGAAACCACAGCCAATCACACCAGAAATTGTTATTTTCCATTGCATTTGAACTGAGGTTGAGTTATGTGAATGATGGCAGCTCAAATATAAACTCTTAAATCGCGCGTAACAGATTAGCGTGTATAGTGTACCTATTACTATAGCAGCAAGAACCGAGATCAAAGCTCCAATACACATTGATTTGCCAACTGTACAGAGAGCGGATGGCCTTAGACGTTTCCAAGCCTTTGCTCTATCATCTTCTTGATGTTCATCAGTTACTTCATCTGGTAAGCATGCGTTAATAACTTTAATATCAAGAACGCTCGACCCGAGATAATCCCATGTGGTAGCTTCTCTGTCACTGTATTCTTGGTAAATAAGCTCATCGACCGGTTGGTAATACCATTCTCGACCAGTGCTTTCTAAAGGATCGTAGCCAAAATATTCTGCAGTGAATTCAGGTTCCTCTGGATTGTAGTGCTCCGTTACGCTTCTCGTAAAACTGAACAAGATTTGACCAACTACCTCTGATAGTAAATCCATTTAAACGAGCGAACTTCAGACGTTTGAGACCAAACATGAAGACTCCATTTACCTTTATATCCATGGCCAGTTGACATGTCCCGCCCTTTGACGTTCATATCAATCAACTTTGTTTACGAACGTTTTCTTTCCCTTGCTGATTTATTTTCAATCTAAATGAGATTGTATGCGCATCTTTTCATGATAGCTACTTTCGGTCTAATTGTAAGAGTTAAAAAGTGAAAGGCATTTATAAACGTCTATGTAATAGTTGACGTGTTGTTTCTCTGCTACTGATCAGTAGCAATATAGTGAGGGACACTTCAACGACTAAGATAAAGTGTGACGAGTGATTATCTCAAGTGCACTGACTATACTTTTTAAAATTCTGAAAATTTCGGTTAGAAACATTCCGGTTTGGTATGAACGTTTCATACGAGACCACCTTCCGGTATAGTCCGCGTTGGTCGGTTTTGTGCAATAGGCCGAAAAGTATCGTTCCATTTCCTTCATGAAATGAATTAAAATATGAAGAGCAGTTTTTCCATAAATGGAAAGTGACCCAGGGAATTCTGATCTGTGGATCGCAAATATTGATAAAAGTATATTTCTTTTATTGTATAAATATAAAAAGTCTTCCTACATGCTGAATTAATTTATGACCTTGACCATAGGCGTACGGGCCGGGGGGACGAGGGGGGCTGCAGCCCCCCCAAATTTTGGGCAACTCAGATTTTTTGGGCAGCAAGAGAAAATTTGCGCAAAGCCAGCTTTTAAAGACGTTTTCATGTTTTTTTTTATTAGTATTTTGAAGAGATAAATACTTTCTATTTTAACCTGAAGTCGGCGTAATAATCTAGTTACATTCGCACGAGACAGTGGTTGCCAAGCACGTGATGAGTTTCTTTTTATAAGGGAAGGGTATCATATGCTGGTTTTTTTTTAACGTTGGGCACTGTACTGCAATGGGCTATTTCCAATCGTGAATTGGTTAGAATAAACTTCCGCCTAACTTTCTAGAATCATCTCCGCTCGCAGAACAGTGTATGACAGATAGCATCAGCGATTGATCTGAAAGTGAAGAAGTGGCTGACTAATTCTCACTTTGAATTACGAGAAGAATCTTAATTTTTTTAAAAAAATATATCAAGTGGTTCAAATTATTCACTAATTTGTTAAAGTAGATCGAAATGTTTACGAAACCGCTAACAAGAGGGCCATGATACATACTAATGAAATTCTTCTTTGTAGCAATTGACCAGAATTATCTCTAACATAATTCACACACATTTTTAAAAAGATTGAAGCTACTATGAGGTGAAATTGCATGTCAAAAGCCCTTCGTTTTCTACAGATAACGGCTAAACATCAAGATTTTCCTTTTTTTACTGTATTTCTAACTATAAAAACTTTATCCTAAAATATCCCGATAACGCTCTTACAGATTCCGTTTTAATTTCACGAACATCTAGGCGACTATTGGAGGAAAAAGGTCCCAAGAACGATTTCATAGTGAGAAATAATGCTACAAGTATAATAGGTAATGGCGTCATTTCGTTGCTATGACAACTCTGATGTCATTGCAACCCTGATTAACCTCCGTAGTTACTAAAACATGGAACGACCTAAAACCACCTAAAACCATCTACAACCACCTACAACCACCTCAAAAAATTCAACAACCACCTACAACCATCTACAACCACCTCAAAAACATCTACAACGACTCGTAAACAATCTAAAACCATCTAAAACAAGGTATAAATGTCTGAAATAAGGCGAGACGACAACATGTCACGTACATGAAATACGACAATCAGACAAAACGACTTCCCGCTAAAATCTTACTCTCCGTGGTCCCTTGTCAGTCATCAACCATTGGCTTAACACAAAACTAAGAAATAAGATTGCATTATAGATTTTTTTTAGTACGCCCTGATTATGACAAATTTTCATCTTTTATCTAATGCAACTGTGGTGGCAATTTTTCCAAATGTTTGTTAGGTATTGACCCTGAAAAACTGTATCGAGGCACTTTCATATGCTAGTACGGCCTATGTTGTTGCATCATATGAGCCTCGTTTCGTTTCTACTGTTTTGTAAAAATTTGGGCAACTTGCAAGAATTTTTTGGGCAAATGCTTTACCTAGGGGCACCCAACGGCAATTTTCGGGAAAATATCTGTTCGGAAGACGATTTGAGAACTAGAATTTTCGGAACATTTGTTGTAAAATTTCTTGCTTGCCTGCCTCTCCTAGGATTTTCGAACATCTACAAAATGGTATAATTACCCATTTTAAACGGATATTTACCCTAATGAAGGCAACCTAGAATTTTCGGGAGCCTTTTCCTGGCTAAAATTTTCGAAAAGGTAAGTTTTGATCCCTATAATTTTCGGATCACTAGACTTTCAGCTAGGAAATCCGAACAGATGAAAAGTTTTTAGGGGATAAAAATATGCCTATATCTACCGTTTAAATACTAAAATACGTTCAACAATGCTTTGTTAAGTGGTTTTGAACTATATGCTCGTTGGGTGCCCCTGTTTACCGCCCCCCCTGGCCGAAAATTGCCTTACGCCGATGAATGACATAATAATCCTTGACAAATGAAGGCATTTCTGAAATCGGAGTGCATATTTACAGACTAGATTTTTAACATTTCTGGAAAGTTCGGTTAGAAACCTTTCAGTGTGGTATGAACGTTTAAGCGTGCGGTCGCACAGCTTAAGATGGAACGCATAATGTTAGGCATTCTCCTTCGAGATCGAAAGCGAAACACCTGGATTCGTCAAGAAACTGGCGCAAGCGATATCATCAACGCTATCAGGAAAGCAAAGCATAGATGGGCACACTGTAAAATGAAAAGAGCCAAATCGACCCCAAAGGCTAAATCGGCCCCAATTTCTCGAGGGCCGATTTGGAACATGCTGGGCCGTTTTGGACAGAAAGAGTCAAAACAGTTCTAGATGGTACCAATTCGGCCCATCTAATTTCTGAATCGGCTACACTAAAAGCTACCTTGGCACTTCCTCTCAATTTGGCCCTTCCGATAGCCAAATTAAAATTCCGATTTGGTCCCAACAAGGTCTACTCGGAGCGATCGCCTTTTGCCGTCAAAAGGGGCGCAAGGAGACCGCGGTGTTCGGTTGAAGTAACCATACGTCTGACACAATCCAAAGTACGGTCCCTTTAGTCGAGTAAGGAACTAAGATAACTTTAACGTAGACCTAAAACCGTGACGACAGTCAGAGACTGTAAGGTAAATCATGGTTTCGAGCGAAGGTGCGAATCGGAAACAAAACTACAATCACGCTCCCGAATGTTCTGCACGTGATTTCAATATCGATAACATTACATGATGCGTCACGCAAACTAAACGCTGAGAGGGCGTTACAGTACAATATCCCTCGGTATTAATAGCAAACAAAGACCCGGCCATCATGTACATATATTTTCTGATTCATAAGTAAAAGGTTTTTAAAATTTCGAACGCCTGGCAGGCAGGCTAAAAATGACACGACATGTAAACAATCGAAAACATATTTTGGAAACAATACACAACTGGTCAGCGGGCTTTCCCTATGCACATGCTCTTTGGTGTCGTCCTTTTGACGTCCATTTGAAAGTACTGCAACGGTTGCGAACATGCTAGTTTCTTTGGGGATCAGGAGTCTTGTATTATACTTCTCAACAGCATCAAAGGACATTCAAGGTGTTGTTACTAATTATTTTCGAACTATGAGCCGTCGTTGATCCATCACTTCGCTCTTGAAGTTGGTCGTGAAGAATCGGAGACAGAAGCCTCGTGAGGCGCAACGGTTTTCAAGATGAACTGCACAAAGATAACAAACGCTCTCCAAGAATCAAGACTTTGCTGGAAAAAGCCGATAGTAAGACCAGGTAAGCCGCCCTGATTCGCTTTCTTTCTACAAAATGCAAAAGTCTGAGCTGTTTTAACCACGTTTGATTAAACAGAATTCAGGTCACTCAAGTCCACCTTGTCGGAAGGCTTTGAAGAACGGGTCATTAGATGCTTTTAATTTTATTATCTAATGATAAGGAAATAAGTGACCCTGTATTCTGTAGTTAAGCCAGTGGAGGAGTTAAAAAGCACTTCTTCCATCCCCTCACTCTCCCCTATTTAAAACAGGGAGAATGATAAACAGAATGAAAAAACCTTAAAGCCATTTCAACTAAAGAAGATGGTAAGGATGGTGTGGTCTGGTTATACATTTACACTGTAGATTTCAGTACTTGTTTTGTTTTAAGTAAGGTTTACCTTACCAATGCATTATTTCTCTTGTCTGATAAATAAGTGCAAAATAAATGCATTAAAAATAGAGAAATTTAAAACCCTTTTAACCCTAAGATCAAAATTTGAATGCTCATTTGTTGCCTCTATTCATTTCCTACAGAAGTAGGGGGAAAAAGTTGATAAAATATCAAGCAAATTGTGTGATCATGTCCATAATTCTCATGAACACTCTGTTTTGCAAAGCATTGATATTACAAGGAGAAATTTGATGCTGATCAATCTTAAAGGGGCTGTGTCACGGCAGTCCAGTTCATTTTGTTTAATTTTGCCAATTACTCGCCCTCAATTGCTATGGAACTTGAAGTAAGCAAAGAAATTACATGTAAATGACAAAATCAGAGATCCGAGACAGACAAACATGTCTCCTGAGCATTATTTTTGAAGTTGCAAGTAGCAGGGATCAACTTTGAAAAACTGTTAGGCTGAACAGTTTTCAAAAACCCTAATTTCAATCCGTTTCAATCTTCTTCAGTTTTGCCCATCCATGGCATCTGTTGTTTCTGTTATGTTATTTTAACCTTCCTTTAAAGTTTTAAGCGGTTATTTTATGCTTCTCTTAATTTAACGGGCATTTTTTTAATTTCCTAATTTGGCCGTGAATTTCGTGACACAGCTCCTTTAAGGCTTAAAGGGTTGAAAGAATAATGTGAATTATAATAATAAAGTTATGCATAAAATTAGGAAATAGAATTTTAGGTTGCAGAATTCTGCAGGTGTGATTGAGGTAAGAGGGTCTGTCAGTCAATTTGCTCCCACAATTACTCAGAACTGTGTGTAAATAAACTTGGTGCTCCAAGTCAACCAGTTTTAATTTCAAGGTCAAATGAACCAAAATTTCGACCTTTTTTATTTTAGTTCAATCCTAGTGAAATGTGTTTAATATGAACCAAATAAACATACTATGAAGTTTCAGCTCAATTGAAACAAGTATCTCCGAGATATTCGCAATTAAAAATTGCTATTTTTTGGCCCTTATCTTCGTAGAGTGGTCGGAAAAATTGTCGGAAAAAACAGCTTGTGACGTCAATGTTGGTCAGGTAAAAAAAAGCGGGAAATTCAAAACAGATTTTTTCGAGTCGACTTGACGCAGAAGTGGTTTTTACGGCCATAAACCTGGAAAGAACAGGCAATTTGTCTTCAAAAGTTGCAAGCTGTGGTTATAACCTTCTTATTACCGAAGAATACATCATAGTAAAACAGACTTTAACGACATTTAGTAATTCCCTTGAGTTGTACTGGAAATGTGGGTGCGTAAGTCCGATGTTTTTCAAGATGCATTCACAAAATGTGTTCATATAAGGAAGTTCCTGGATATATAAGGTCCGGAGCTCCACCGTGGACACAAAAACAAAATATCGTTGTATAATAATCTGCCCAAAGAAATTTAAGTTTGCCCACAATGTGTTTGAAGTCACTGAACTTTGTCGCCCTCGAGCTGATATTTTAAAACCAACGCTCGATCGGACACGTCTAGCTTCGCAGATAACTAAAATGTAAACAAAATCCTCAATGTAGAAGTTATTGCGTTGATATGTGGGCAGAAAAAGAGTTAATCTTTATCTAGTAAATCTTCCCCAAGATTGTTTTCAAAGCAACCATAGTTTTTTAACCTTGATCGTTTCGCGCAGATTAATTTTGCTTTGCGTTGTCAAGTTGAACATGCATAACACCTCTTAAAAACGTATGTATGTATGTATGTAAATCTTTATTTAAACACGGGAAATCATCAGTTAAGCTTAAGTTAAAAACTAAAACTAATTACAACTGCTTTACATGATTGCCGTGTGGGAATCCGATATATCAGCTACCTTCTTGATATTTCGCTTAAAATGCTCAACGGATGCAGCGTTTTTTAAGTTTTTGGGCAAGTTATTCCATAACATGGCCCCGCTGTAAGAGAAGCTTCGTTTCAAATAATTGGTGCTTGGTTTGGACAAGGTCAGCCTTCCCTCAGAGTTTCTTAAGTTGTAAGCAGAGTGACGCTGAGAGAAAAGACTTTGCAGATATTCTGGAGCAAGGTCATTCATGGTTTTATACATCATTACAGCTTTTTGTTTCTTTCGTCGAAGAGATAGCCTCTCCCAGCTGAGGGTGGAGAGAAGGTGGTTTGAGCTCGCATCAAAGGGTGATTTAGTAATAACTCTGGCTGCACGATTCTGTAATTTTTGGAGCTTATCACTCAAGTAACCACTCAAACAGTCCCAGACGGGGCTGCAGTAATCAAAATGAGGCATAATTAAAGCGTTATAAATTTGAATTGCAGTTTCTTTGGATATAAAGGGGCGCACACGCTTTAGGGCGCCTATAGCTGAAGAGACTTTCTTGGAAATCTCTTCAACGTGTTTACCCCAAGAGAGTTGAGCATCTATGGTAAGACCCAAGGATTTGGTATGATCAACTCTCTTAATAATTTGGTCATCAATTCTGATTTCTACATCGTCACATTGGGCAGATAGTCTTTGTCTTGATCCAATAATCATTAGCTCTGTTTTAGCAACATTTAGACTGAGCTTGTTAGCTTTCAGCCAACAGCTAAGGTTATTTAATTCAGGGGTTAGAGCTAGCTTAAGCTCTGTTAACGTCTTAGCAGATAACGTAAGGTTGGTGTCGCCGGCAAACATTCTTGGTACGGGCGCCCGCAGGGAGTTGGGAAGATCATTAATGTAAATTAAAAATAGCAAAGGACCCAATATGCTACCCTGCGGCACGCCGCAACTGAGGGTACGAGCAGATGATAGTTTGCCACTGACATTACATCTTTGGGTTCGGCTACTTAAGTACGACGAGAACCATTTTATAGCTGCCTGATCGACACCCAAGTACGACATCTTACGCAAGATAATCTCATGATCAATGGTGTCGAATGCCTTAGTAAGGTCAATAAAGACAACGCCATTTAGAAGGCCATTGTCGATGTTTACTGACCAAGCATTTGTTGCCTCAAGCAAAGCCGTGAGCGTACTATGTAGAGAACGGAACCCTAATTGGCAACCTAGTAGCAATTTATTATCATCTAGATAATGGAAAAGTTGATTATAAACAATTCTTTCAAAAACTTTCGAAATTATAGGGATTACAGATATCGGCCTGTAGTTGTTAGGGTCCGATTTAATGCCCTTTTTAAAAAGTGGAGTCACTTTGGCTGTTTTCCAATCGTTTGGATATATCCCAGTGAGAATAGACTTTGAGAATATTGAGGTAAGAGAGGGTGCGACGATATTAGCAGCCATTTTCAACAATTTACTCGGAATCATATCAAGACCAGTGGCTTTCTTTTCATCAATTTTCGACAAAACGTTAGAAACAATATCAACACTCGGAATTTGCAGAGAAAACGAATGATCAGTGGGCTTTAAATAAGACTCAGGATTAACATCAACAACAGGAATATCTTGTGCTAATACTTGCGCAACGTTTGTAAAGTGATCGTTAATAGTTTCCGCAATGTCCAAAGGGTTACTTGCTGTTTTATCATCTACCTTGATCTCCAAAATATTCGTTGACTTACCACTGTTTTGTGAAGTTAGCTCGTTGATAACATTCCATGTTTTGCGCAAATTACCTTTGTTGGCTTCCAGGTTGTCAGAAACATAGAGTTTTTTTGCGAGTTTAATTGCGTTATTTGCCTGATTTCTTGCACACCTAAATTGATCCCATATAGCCGGGTTATTGGAGGAGATTGCCTTCTTTTTAAGGAAATCTCGTTTTCGGATTTTGCTCAGTAACTCTCTAGTAATCCATGGAGATCGTTTTTTCCGAATTCTTTTGGATTTAAGTGGTGCGTGTTTATCGACGCAGCCAAGAAACATTTCTTTCCATACATGCCACATTTCATTGGGATCAGAATACAAATCAACATTGGCTCAAGGTAGTTGATTGAGGTCACTTAAGAATTTTCCTCTGTTAAAGTGTTTAAATTGTCGTGTTTCAATCACGCGAGGGCCAATACGGCAGTATTGAGTCTTACGTGACAAAAAAAACAAGAGAATGATCACTTATGCCAAGGTGAATGACACCGAATTTGTAATCTTATCTGGGGAGTTCGTTATACATAAATCAATTAATGTTTTTGAGTTCTGGGTGACACGTGTTGGTTCAGTGATTAACTGACTAAGACCATATATATCGAAAATGTTTATCAGATGGGAAGAATTGACTGTAATTGCTTCAGGCAACAAATTGCAGTTGATATCACCGAGTAAATATAATTCCTTATTTTCAGCGTCAATTTTAGCAATAACATTCTCAAATTCGCTAAATAAATTGGGTGGAGAACTTGGGGGTCGATACCAAGTACCGACCAGAAATGGTGTACTTCGTGGCTTACTGATTTCAACAAAAAGAGACTCTAAAAGATCATTATTTAAATCATTACGTATTCGATAGTTCAGATTAGTGCGTACGTATGTACATACTCCACCTCCATTCCTTCCGTTAATTTTACGATCTTTTCTGACTATTTCAAAGCCAGGTATGTAAACTTCGTCATCACGTACTGTAGAGTCTAATTTTGACTCGTTGATATGTAAAATATCAACTTTTGAAGAGGACATAAAAACTCTAAGTTCGTCAATATGAGACAACAGACTATTAATGTTAAGGGATGCTATAGCTAAACCTCAACCAAAGATTGTGGGACAGCTGGACTTACCGCGGTCGGTACCCTTATGGACATCAGCCGAGTCGGATTCCCAGACGGCAATATCCTAGTCTACACGTAAATGGTTAATGAAGTTTTGAGCTAGGCGCGTGGTGCCTTTCTTGTTTAAATGAAGACCACTTCGATTTAAGTGGCTAGTTATTGAAATGTTAGAGTGGTCAACAAAACCCCAGTTCTTTTGCTTGCAGCATTCCTTAAGAACTTTGTTCACGTCAACTTTGTATGCGTAAGTAAGATTTCCTTCAAACAAAGTTTAAGTTACATTATTGCAAAAACTTCTTTCCAATTATGTATAAGATTTAATTACCGATTGAGGTCACTTTAAGGGACCATAGACGACACTTTAAGCTGGCAAAGAGATGCGACAAGCAAAGAACAATTCCATCATGCATAAAATTCAGCTTAAGTGCACTCAAAAAAGCTTCAATGAGGTTGCAAAACAACAAATTTTCATTAAAAAAACCATAAGGCTTATGGCTCTTATACCTGCTGACAAAGAAGAAGAGAATTTTCTGTACGGAAACAACCTACCTAAAGATCTTAAAAGCAAAAGATCAGTTGCAAGCTTCGCAGCCAAGCCATGATTCCGACTACTTAGCTAGATTAGCTACTTTTTTTAGTAATAACTGGTCCATGCGAGGGTCTTCATTCAAGCAAATTAAACTCAGCAAACTGAATCATTACAAAATACAGAAAACTACACACACATTAAGGATTTGTTTTGCTCGCTTCTGTCAAATCCAGCTCCAGCAATGGTTTACGGGCAAAGAGTCGATTGTTTTGGAGTCACTGCCGGCAGTTATCGTTCGCCGCTACTTCACAGCGAGTGAAAGGAAAATTTGCGTACAGAAAGATAACAAAACTATGTTATTAAAACTGAAAAAACGTAAGGAAAAAACTCTGACTATTATTACTTGAGCAACAGAAAAATGATCGAAGTAGCCTTTTCTTCTCGAGTAAGCTTGCTGGCCTTCTAGAGTTCCAAGGAAGTTTTAAGTGCTGAAGTTTGTTCACTCGCAAGCGTTAGCATTACAGTTCTTTGACATAAGACAAGGATAAAGCTGGTTCTGCAAAGGTAAATAAATCTGGGCATGTAAAAAAACTAACTGTAACTACTAATAACAGAATACAAGCGGGTTTTAATTCAGTCCGGCGAAAGAAGGCGAAGAGCTGGACACAAAATCAATTCACGAATCGAATGCACAATTATCAGAAAAATACAAACCTCTTTGGAAATGTTCAAAACGTTTTATTCCTCCTCAGGCTGACAAATGATCTGTTTTTACTATAACATTGGTTGTTCTGGATCCAAAGTAATTTTCAAGTGACGAAAAAACACCTCGTGTATTTCATTCAGTCCCAGTCAGAACTCTCACAGAACGAGACAAACAAACGCAGGCGATAAGGGATGCGCAGAAGCTTGCGCAAAACGTTTTGTCGCCCTGAAAGACCAACATTGACGTCACGTAGTCTCCAGTCTATCATGCGGCCATTTCAGAAACGTTTTCGTGAAGTTTTCGGAAATGCTCGGATTTTGGTCTTTTATCTTTCTATAAAGGCTTGGGAAGAAAAATCTTTACCCAAATCTCACTTAGGGTGGTTCTTTTTAGTGTTTGGTGAAGGTAAAGCGACAAAAGAAAATATGTCAATTTTTTGGTTCATTTGACCTTTAATAACATTTCTCCTATGGCAGAAATAGAAAGGCGGGCATCCTTTTGGTAGTGAACAAGGTTCTGCGGCATTGATCGGAGTGCTAAGAGGACTTCGGGAGGAATTTATCGCTATTGTAGAGGTAGGTGTTTTGGGAATACAATGTTTTTCCTGATATTGTGACACAAAGTACCACAGGAGTGCTACAAACTCAATTGTTCATTGAACTCTAAATGCTTGCGAAGCCCAGATACAAGTGGAAGTCGGACAAAATTGAGATGCAATTTAGCTTTTGTTATGAAGGTATCCCTGGGGGGCCATTCCCGTCACCAGACTACACCAAATCTCACAGAATAATAATGGCTACATAATACTTAATCCATTTTGATTTACAGCTGCAAAATTTCTTGATTTTTGAGAAATACATGTACTAAAATAATCTTCTTGTATCAGGACGTCGACATGCACACTGTAATTACCTCCTCAATTATGTGTGAATGTATTAGACATAATTATGCTGTCATTCTTTTTCCCATAACATGAAGGAAGCTTTATAATTTCAACAAACTATAATTTATACAGTATACCATACATGCATACCTGAAAACTGGAAAGAAGTAATTAAACCAACATTTTTTTGACAATAGTATTGTTATGACCATACTGACTTTTTATGTGTATGCACTGTTTGTTGTGTTTTGATTATTGTTTTTATCATTTCTAAAATTACAACATTTGTTTTTATTGCAGGGGGATGCAGATGTTGACAGGAAAATTCAGGATTTTGTTGTGACTAAAAGAAACATTATTTGCCAGTTTCCTCAGAAGAAGATTGATGCAGTGATAATATTGCTTGGGCGTTTTTATGTATTTAATGTATCATACACCCAATGCAAAGCCATCTTGACTTTTCTAGATCAGGCATTGCTTGAAAGTGGACTGGGGTAGACACTTGTCAATGTTTCCTCCCTTTTTTAATGACTTGGCAAATACCTCAGTTCTTGCTGAATGTAAATTCAGGACAACCTCGTTAGGTGTAGCCAAATTGTCAAAATTTTTTTCATGGAAGTTTTCTTTCACTCTTATAGACCAAGATTTTTTAAACATAATATCTGTGGAGTAAAATATAGTTTAAAACATTTGCCAAGTCATTAAGGGCTGGGCTGGTTTACTAGTAAGATACGGAGTCGGAACTGTAATCAAAAGCATAGAGTGTTGATCTAGATATAACACTAACAGGGTATAATAATTACTCCACTTATGACTCCTTCACTTTTGATCTAGTGAAAACTATAAAGCATGGGAACAAGAATTTTGACTGGTAAGTGGTTTATCCTTCGAAGATTAAACCCCTGCTTAATCTGGTTTTCTACATCATAAGGAGAATCTGAAGAGTAAAAAGTTGTGATGACTCCAATTCCATCAAGCTTCTAGTTATGACTTCCCTTGCAACTCTGATTTTTGATTTTCACAAGGTGATGAGTGCTCTGACTATGACCCTGACTTTGCCACGAGTGAAAACCACCCTTCAAAAGGATTAGGTCAAGTCATTAAAGGCTCGCACTAGCAAGGTAGACAGAGTCGGAGTCATAATCAGAAGCTTGAGAATTGATATAGCTAGAGCATCTTAGTTCATTATTACTCTTACAACTCTTTTGTTTCAATCTAATGTACATTGTCGGAATTGTTAGCAGGAGAGTTATAAAAGAAACCTCAATTGACTCCAATTCTGGTGAGCTTTAGTTAATGAAACCCTTTACAACTCCAATTTTTGATTTTCACTATAGGTTTTAAGTGTTCCTATGATGCTGATTATGATTTTGACTTTGTCTTTTGTGAAAACCGTTTTAAGAAGTAGTTACTTTGATCGCACCAAAGACAAGTGTCTCTCTTGGCCAATTTAATTCCTCCAATAATTCTAAATGTTCAATCTAGAAAAGTTGAGATTAAACGAAGATAATATTACATAAATAGGTTGGAATACGCATTGTTATGATG
>CALNXK010000022.1:92500-125000 GCA_942486035.1 Porites lobata | reverse complement strand
ATCCGTAAAACAAAGGCCCAAGTAAAACATAAGAATATCCCGGATGGGAAATATTGTATAACCTCTGAACACAAAGTCGTGCGATTACCTTCAAGATGGTGACAATGAGAGGTAAAAAGAGTGCAAATAAGAGTTTGTCTTGGTTGTTATTCTTCGGGTCAGCATATGCTGGATATATAAAGTACTGACCAATCTCTCCAATGAAGAACGTAAGAAAGACGTGTACAATCATTTGAAAGAACAAGGTCAGTTTGCTTTTGGTCCTTGAACGTGGGCAGAAATGATTGGCCACCACGTACATTTCCAAGCACATGCTAATCATAAACATGGCGTTGAGGGGAAACCAGGTTAAGAAGCTGGAAATACTCACATGAGATAAAGTTAAAGCTCTGCAAGCAACGCGATAAAGTGCATCCAAACAGTAGCAAAGAAAACAAACTAGAAATAGTGTCCTTTTGATCCCAATTAACTGAAATGGACGGAAAAGTAAAAGAAGAAAAGTAAAGGGCCAGATATAATAGAAACCACAGCCAATCACACCAGAAATTGTTATTTTCCATTGCATTTGAACTGAGGTTGAGTTATGTGAATGATGGCAGCTCAAATATAAACTCTTAAATCGCGCGTAACAGATTAGCGTGTATAGTGTACCCATTACTATAGCAGCAAGAACCGAGATCAAAGCTCCAATACACATTGATTTGCCAACTGTACAGAGAGCGGATGGCCTTAGACGTTTCCAAGCCATTGCTCTATCATCTTCTTGATGTTCATCAGTTACTTCATCTGGTAAGCATGCGTTAATAACTTTAATATCAAGAACGCTCGACCCGAGATAATCCCATGTGGTAGCTTCTCTGTCACTGTATTCTTGGTAAATAAGCTCATCGACCGGTTGGTAATACCATTCTCGACCAGTGCTTTCTAAAGGATCGTAGCCAAAAAATTCTGCAGTGAATTCAGGTTCCTCTGGATTGTAGTGCTCCGTTACGCTTCTCGTAAAACTGAACAAGATTTGACCAACTACCTCTGATAGTAAACCCATCTAAACGAGCGAACTTCAGACGTTTGAGACCAAACATGAAGACTCTATTTACCTTTATATCCATGGCCAGTTGAAATGTCCCGCCCTTTGACGTTCATATCAATCAACTTTGTTTACGAACGTTTTCTTTCCCTTGCTCATTTATTTTCAATCTAAATGAGATTGTATGCGCATCTTTTCATGATAGCTACTTTCGGTCTAATTGTAAGAGTTAAAAAGTGAAAGGCATTTGTAAACGTCTATGTAATTACCTCAGGCACGGAGTTGTCTTTCACCTTATACTTGTGGCCAGTTGACATGTACTTATTTTTCTTTTAAGCGGTTCATGTTGTTTCTCTGCTACTGATCAGTGGCAATATAGTGAGGGACACTTCAACGACTAAGATAAAGTGTGACGAGTGATTATCTCAAGTGCACTGAGTATACTTTTTAAAATTCTGAAAATTTCGGTTAGAAACATTCCGGTTTGGTATGAACGTTTCATACGAGACCACCTGCCGGTATAGTCCGCGTTGGTCGGTTTTGTGCAATAGGCCGGAAAGTATCGTTCCATTTCCTTCATGAAATGAATTAAAATATGAAGAGCAGTTTTTCCATAAATGGAAAGTGACCCTGGGAATTCTGATCTGTGGATCGCAAATATTGATAAAAGTATATTTCTTTTATTGTATAAATATAAAAAGTCTTCCTACATGCTGAATTAATTTATGACCTTAACATAATAATCCTTGACAAATGAAGGCATTTCTGAAATCGGAGTGCATATTTACAGACTAGATTTTTACCACCGTTTTCCTTGATACGCAACTTTCCAAATCAAAACACCCGCTGAAACGTTTCCAAAATTTCCGTCAATCATACTCGTCATACCATATATGGAAGTGTTGGACTGGGCCTGAAAATTTAAAATATGGCGGCCGGTCGAAGTTACATGTAAACATGGTGGCAAGTTATTCTTTAAATTTGCGTTGGCGAGTAGTGTATTTGCTCGTTCAGGGATTTACTGTCGAACGTGTTGCTAGACTACTTCACGTAGGGAAGACGTTTGTAAAAAAGATTCGAAATCTTTACCAGAACACAAAAACAGTTCATTATCAATCACGGCCGGGTAGAGTGAGAAAGTTGGAAGGTAAGTAAGCTTACGATTTGAACTGAGGTTTTTGTAATCACTTCTCTAAATGAGCCTAATTGTATCAAACGAATACATAACCATTGTTTTTCTCACCTGGACTTAGCACAGGACGTGTTATTCATAAGAAGGGTAATCCAGCAATATCCAGAGATTTACGAGGATGAAATACAGGAATGGATACAGTTCGCACTGTGAAAGACAATTCACGTGTCCACGATCGCTAAGCTACTGAAGAAAATGGGCTTTACACGAAGAAAGGTACATATTGCATGTCTTATACTGACTGGTGAATTCGAAGCTATCTGTCGAATCCGCCATCTTTCCGTCGCGCGTGGAGGTTGACACACTTCCATATATGGTAACACTTCCATATATGGTATGACACTTCCATAACACTTCCATATATGGTAACACTTCCATATATGGTATGACGTGTATGATTGACGGAAATTTTGGAAACGTTTCAGCGGGTGTTTCGATTTGAAAAGTCGCGTATCAAGGAAAACGGTGGTAACATTTCTGGAAAGTTCGGTTAGAAACGTTTAAGCGTGCGGTCGCACAGCTTAAGATGGAACGCATAATGTTAGGCATTCTCCTTCGAGATCGAAAGCGAAACACCTGGGGCGCTTTCCATTTAGGAAAAAAACCCGGAAATTTCGGTGGGAGCAAAAGTGGAATTTCCGATTGGTAAAAAGTTGTTCCATTTGTCCATTTGGTCGTAAACCCCGGCACGTTGCGGTGCCCGACGGTGGACCTGGAACTGGTACAAACTACGAGAAACGTAAATGGAACACGACTGATTCCGTTCGGAAATTCCAACCGGGAAAACGGGCCCACCTTTTTAGATTTTCCACTTTTTCTGGGAATTTTCCAATGGGACGAACCGACGAAACGTGTTCCATTTACGGCCGAACCGAAAATTCCGGAAATTTTGACTAAATGGAAAGCGCCCCTGGATTCGTCAAGAAACTGGCGCAAGCGATATCATCAACGCTATCAGGAAAGCAAAGCATAGATGGGCAGGGGTCGATCCAGGATTTTTTTTAGGAGGGGGTGCACTCGTCTCTTGCTCTACTTCAACACCAATAAACCACATAGTTTTCTTTTTTTTTGCAGAATACCAGTTGTATTAGAAAACCGCAGGTCATCTCGGGGAAGGGGGGGGGGGGGTGGTGCGCACCCCCTGCACCCTCCCCCTAGATCCGCCCCTGTTTAATAGTAGAAATGTCAAGTGAAAATTAAAAGATACTTTTAGATTATAAATCAGAACGTAACGTAACGAAACATAGCCTAAATAGAGCATGCGTTTTACTGTTTTGAGGAGAAAAGCTGCTTCACGTTAGCCTGTAACAATCAACATTAGCCTCCACTAGTAAACTACACTCCTACAACACGTCAATAGGAAATCCAAAATTCAATGTTTCGGACGCCAGTAGATGACTTTTTTCCCGACTTTTAAGGGCTCAAAACATGATTCGAGTTATCGAGGGTAAAATTATATAGAAAATGACCTGAAGGGAAACGAAAATTGGTTCGAGTTACCGGGAGTTCGAGTTATCGAGGGTTCGAGTTACCGAGGGTAAAATTACAGTGAATGTATGACGGAAACCAGGGAAATCGATTTTGGTTCGAGTTAGCGCGAGGTTCGAGTTAGCGAGGGTTCGAGTTATCGGGAGTCGACTGTAGCCGGGAATTGTGGCGCACGCCTGTAATCCAGCTACTTGGAGACTGGGGTCTCTGAACGGCTTGAAGGCGGGATTCCTGGGAGCTGGTGTCCTATGCAGATCGGGTGTCCACGCTAAGTTTGAAGTCAACATGGGGAACACGGGGGAGTCCAAGTTTTTCAGGTTGGTTAAAGAGAAGCGAACCGGCCAAGGGTCGAAACACAGCAGGCAAAAACTCCCGCGTCAAACAGTAGTTGACAGCACCTGTGGCCGTGGATAGGCGGTCGTTCTCAGCCCGTTCGATAAAGTCGAATTCGGCCTTTTCTTTCCTTTCGGAAAGAATCGAAAATTTTTCGCGGATTTCATGTTGTTCTATTACTTTTGTTTTAGTACTTTTGTACCCTTTTATTTTTTTAAAACTTTATTATTTATTTTAACAAGTGGCCCAACTACATGTATAACATATGGACCCTAGGGCGCACCCGCCACCCCACAGCGATATTGCAAGCAAAAGTGACAAGCGCATACGCGAAAGCCCTTTGTTGGGAATGGTCCGTACGAAAGTTGTGAAATGCAAGAGACAAAGGTCCACAAGCAAGCTGTCAATTAAGGGGTCAAGCGGAAGAGGAACGCGTACAGAGACGCGAATGTGAAGGGCGGCGTTCGCTCGTGCGTTCTCTCGCAGCTCTCTTCGCTCACCATTATTGGTGGCTTCCTCGCAGGGTAAAGAGACAAAGCGAAACAGTACATTCCACGGTCTTCTTAGCGTATTCCAGGCATTCAGATAGCAGAACACGGCGTTCAGATTGTGGAGAGTTAGTTAAAACGTACCCGGGGAAAACGACGGGAAAAAAAGAGGAGAGACTGGACTTATTAATTTTTTGCCCGCGCCTACGAACGCCTGGAACAGGCGGCTATGGTCTTCTGTCCTTTCATAACAAGGATTACCATACTAAGTCGATCGTAGTTCCCCACGACTGTTACGGCAGGGGGTGGGAATAGTCCCTTTAAGCAGGCTACTGGTGTTCAAGAAATCAAAAGTTTATCGAATGCTTACTATGAGAGTAAGCGAAGTTACTTTCGGTTGCTCTAGATACAATCAGGGGCAGCGCACAAATATTGCGCATACCCTTTCTTCGTTTTTTAAACATCTTTTTTAATTTCTTGTCCAACTTTAGTGGGTGTTAAGGGAGTTAGATAGATGGAGTTAGGTAGACCAGGGTAGGTTGCTGTTTACTTGTGAATTGTAAGTCATAGAAATAATGAATACTGCGGTACAGGACAATTGATTCTTTGTTACTTTACCCTTAAGTAACATCACCCTGAGAGTTATAAAATTTGCTTAAGTGTAGATCACATTGATATCGATTGTTCAGTAATGAAGTGTTTCCTGCACGATATTTCATTAAGATATTATTTCACCACACTCAATGAACATATTAGGTGATCCTGTAATAAGCAGCTACCAATTAACGCTTTGATAAGGAGGTGATTCTATGTAAGTCTAACTCAGAGAGAAATAATTAAGTTCTATTTCGTAGGGGAAAGCACCGTAACTCAAGAGAAACACAACCATTTTCTAATAGACCGAACGCTTGTACAACCACAGAAAAAGAAACACACACAAGAAAACAACTTCAACAAAATTTATTCAGCGCAGGTAACAGTTCCTGCCTCGTATTTCATCGGTGACGCCATTCAAACAAAAGCTATCAAGTATAACTTGCTTATGTAGTAATGTTTGTTTTAATTTACAAAAGGGAATTCTTCGTTCTTTGTCGTGTTCTGGATTTTACAGGGATACTTGAAGGAGGAGTCAATGCCATACACCAAACAACTTTTTCTTATAATTAATACTGGAGTCACTAAGTTTCTTTTTGACGGTCCGGCGTGTCTTTTTCAATTCTGATGCGCTCTCATCCGTTTGACTGTCAATATCACTGCCGCTAGATCGACGGAGATTGACCAACGTACGTGTTGGAAAGTCAGGCGGACTCATTTTGCGCCTTCGCGCTCGTATTTCACGAATTAAATCACAAAAGGATTTATCCACGCCGTCATAATCAGCCGCAGACGCTTCACCAAATAACCATTCGTATCGATTGGCTAAAGTTTGTCCTTCGCTTTTCGCCACGGTGCGGTGTTCTTCCAAGTCAGTTTTGTTTCCGATCAGCAGAAAGGGCACTGGGTCCTGATTGGCCCGGTCTCGTGACTCTTCGATGATCTCCTTGTAGCGTGGAACTGTGATGTAGCTCTTCCTATCCGCTATTGAATATATCACGATAAAACCGTCTCCCGTGCTCAGGAAATTGTCTCTCAGCTTAGAAGTTGAATTCTGAAAGCGGAAAGAATCGAAAGTGTAAAAAACGTAGTAGTAAAATGACGCCATCATGCAAATGGCCTGTTGTCCACACGTAAGTACGCTAATAGGATTTGTCAGCTCTAAAATGACTGATGACTGGTTTGAGACAATGGATCAAGGCTTATACACAGGTGTAATATTTTTAGATCTACGCAAAGCCTTCGATGTTGTAAATCTTGACCTGCTAGTAACCAAACTACAAATGTATGGTTGCTCCTCGTCAGCATTACTGTGGCTCAAGAGCTACTTGCCAGACCGTCGACAGTGTGTCAACATTACAGGAACCTTATCTGATACTGAAGTATTGAGATCTGTAGTTCCTCAGGGCTCAGTTTTGGGTCCTGTCCTCTTCCTCCTATTTATCAACGACCTTCCGGTCTTACGGTCACTTCGCTCCATGCTCAGATCGCGTTCCAAGTCTGATCGTTCCATTTTATGGTCAGATCGTTCCATAGTTTTAGTGTAAAACTCGACGCGAAGCGCGCTTTTTTTGGCTTTTGGCTTAGAGAACGAGGTATACACATGAGTAGCGCCCTTGTTTTTGCTCGTGGCTTAAAGACTCGTGAGAGGTTCTGACTATATTGTGGAACGATATGACTGTTAAGTGGAACGATCTGACCATGGAACGAAGTAACCGGATACCTTTACGACTACTAGCAGAATTCATTTCGTTTTTCCTTTCATATGTAATGTGATGATCCAGGCGAGGTTTTAATTATTGCAGCCCTAATTTGCACAAGAAAGCAACACCCTGAAGGATTGTGGTTGTAGTAGTCCGCCAAAGACGTCATGTGCAAATCGCCTATTCGAAAAAGTTTGGAAAAGAATAAGCGATAAATGTGGACGGAAAATTAAACATGCGTGGGGACAAAGCTTAAATCCACGTAACCCTTTAAACCCTAACTAACTAACTAATTTAGTTATCCCTCTACGTTTTCAATAGAAGTAGCGGCGAGAATTTGTTGAAGTATTAATTAGATTCATCTTGTGTGATCATGTCCGTAATTCTCATGACCACTCTGTTTTATAAAGCAGTGATATTACAAGGAGAAATTTGATGCTGATCACTCTTAGGGCTTAAAGGGTTAAAACATGGTACAGGTCATGACGACCTCTACGTGTTAACTTACTCTACAAGCTGTGTCTAAGACGTCAATAGTGACTTCCTCGCCATCTACTATCACTGTACGGCGATAACAATCCTCTAGAAAGAACCGAAAAAAGGAATAAACGAATGGAAGATATATCATTTCAAAGTCTTGTCTGTAGTATGATAGGCAACATTTATACACTCGGCTGGCATATCAACATTCGAATTTATTCGTTAACTGTTGTCTGCCCTCTCTCGGGCTTTCATAAAACAACTGTAAATTTCAGTAACACTGGGCTTGTATGCTCTACCTGACGCTCGTACTGAGCACTGAGCATAACATTTTTGGCGATTTTTTTTTTCAGAACAGACGAAACATTAAAACTCGAAAAGTTCAAAACGTTTTCAAAATTCAACCCAAAAAGGAGATAAAGGTCACAACCAGGCGGAAAACAACAACAACAACGGCTAATTCTAAGCAACGATAACTGCTATTGCTGAGTTTACGCAACAGGACGCGGCAAAAAGAAGAGGACAACAAAACGCTTGTGACAAACGTGACAGGGCTATTATTTGTACGTAGATATATAATTTGCAGTCTGTCTACTTTGAATTGTCGTAATTTTCACTAAATAACAATGTTTTTTTGGTCTTTTACAAAAAGATCTGTTTTTAAGGAAGATGAAGTTTGAGGCAATTTTTTTTAAACAAAATTATTGTCACGCTTGTCACACAAGGTTTGCTAGTCTTCTATGCTCTCTCGTCCTGTTGCGTAAGTTTACTATTATTGACAGAGTAAGGCACTTGGAGTGAATTTCCACGCTCGCGTAATCTTTTACGAGCGTAAATGAATAAGAGGTATTGTATGAGCGGTGGCGAGAATACGTTGAAGTTGAACCTCGCTCAAATAAGTTGATCCTCACTCAAATTTTACGTTAACGCGCGACCTTTCATACATTCACTAACATTGCCTTCATCTCATCAACGCATGTAAAAAATTACGCGGCAGTGGAAATCCACCTTTAGGGCGCGAGTTTTAGGCCCTGTCAACACTGATACGTTTTCCAAAGTACTTGTTTTGTTGTCATCGGAAACGCATTGATCGATTCGCGTCCAAACTACCATTTGGATGAGTTTTGGACGGTCGACTCTAAATCGTTTGCAAACGATAGAATTGCACGTTTTGATGTAGGATGAACTCTAGGCGCATGCTACAAAAACACGCGCCTGCGATATGTTAGGTCATTGTTTTAATTTTGATGCGTTTTGACCGTTTTTCAGTTGACCGGTTGGGGTTGGGACGGTACTCCGGCTTTAAAGTGACGGGGATGATCGAAGGATTTTTCTGGGTTTGAAATTTTCGATTCCGGCAATTTTTTGGGTAGTGGCTGGTATTTTTTTGATGGCTTGATTTAAGAAGTGATTTTTTTGGTATTCAAAACAATCTGAGTATTGGTGGTAGTACCGCGTATTCCGGCCACTTAGTTCTCCGAATAAAGTTCAAACAAACCTTTCTTTACTTTATGGGAATTTTTAAGGTTCGGAAAGTCGGCATGGGATTTTTTTTGGGGTTATTTTTTTGGTCCAGGGATTTTTTTGGGTTTATTGGTAGCCCTAGGGATTTATTGGGATTTGACAGGAGCCTATAGTATTAATTTTTCCCCCATTTGATCATCCCGTCAAGCGAAATCCGGAGTACACTCCTTCCCCCCGGATGTCTAAGTAGGTAAATAAAAGAAAGAGATTGGCAAGGACAAACAGATTGTGAAAAGACAACGCAATACTAACCAATTGTTGGGTCATATTCTCCAATAAAACGGTGACAAAGAAAACGAACCAGCAACGCTGCAAGAAATAAAACCACTATTATAAGGGTTGTATCGTGATAATTTTTCTTTCGCTGTGCTAAGATTAGAAGTACGTACGTCTACCTTTATATAAAGCGGGTCATACTCTTCGAACATCAGGCCCTAGTTGCTCAAAACGGGTGGATAACGCTATCCATCGGATAAATCACCATCCACTGGATAGCGCAATACTTATCCACTGGATAGTGATTTATCTGGTGGATAGCGCTATCCAACTTTTGAACAACTGGGGCCAGAAGAATATCATTACATTTTACTGTGACAACAGATCCTGTTTTACCATTCTAGTGAAAAACGTTTTCCCTAAATTTTGACATCTGCCTGCGTATAGTGCAAGACTCTTTTCGCACATGTTTCGGTTTTTTTCGAGAAAAATACTGTTGTTCCTGCAGCCTGTGAAGGACTGAAGCACTCAACTCATTACAAGGAATCAAAAACGGATTTGGAATTCTTGGAATATTTACTTACAGGGGACTCGTTAGATTTAATTTAAATCCGTTGAACTTCTGGTCAGTGGTAAGCTTATACTCGAGCAGAGCCCGCAACTTTAGAAAAATCGTCCATGCAACAGTGCAGATATAACCTCCTGAAAGCAGAGCTTATTGCGAACTGTAAGCTTTTCTTTTCGTTGAGGCTAGCGTGTAGATTACAAAACTTTCACTACACTACAGATCTGTGGAAAGCCCTGACAAAGATACTTTGTTTTGGGAATGTTCTAGTATACGCATATATTAAATTTTCAATCCTTCCTTCTTCTTTTCTAATTATCAGCCAAAGGTGAGTGAAGAAAATTTACGGGCGTATCTTTTGCATCTTATTTAGGCGGAAATCCATTTATTTTTTGACCCTAATCAGTAAAATGTAACTTTGCCGAACAATGACAACATCCCATGACCCGATGTCCTTGTTAAGGTCAATTTTCAGGAATGTGAGAAAAATATCTTTGTTCTCGCGAGAAATGGTGGTTAATAGCAAGGAACGCAAGAGTTGTCGTAGGCAAATTACATTATCTGGAGCGGCCGCCTTTCTATTGAAAAGCCGAGACTGTTTAACAGTCTATATCAAAGGTTCCGGAGCACACCGACAACAAACAAACTGAAAAACAAACGGAAACAAAAAACGTTACGTTGACCCATCGTTGATGCGCATTAAAAAACTGAAGATATTAGAGTAAGCAAACGGAACTAATTTACTCTATTTGAATTAGGACACTAAGGATTTCCTCTCAAAAGCAAGTGCAAAGCTATGAAAGCTAGTAGTCCATGTTGTAGTACATTTTGAGCAAATGGCTGCGGCTGAATGCGTCGTTTTTCGTGCGTGTAAAGCACTTTAAAAAAAAGAACTGACCAGAGTAGTAAAATAATCATTATCTGAAATTTCGTCGATATCATTGCGTAATTCTTCAATGATGTTACACATTGAAATACATGCCCAAATACCTCTATCATATTTCCGCAAATAAGTGAAAAGCTAGGGGCTATTTCAGTTTTCCTTATTTTCTTCTCACGTTATTACTTTGCGGTAGAAACGTCAGAACGTGACTTAAAGAAACTTGATTAGCTATAAATAAAACCACACCAAACAAAAATAAACCTTTAAAGCTTATCGCCTGATAGATAGCAAGATAATTGCAATCATCAAAACTTGATTATTGTTTGATGATGTTTGCTGCACAAGACGCCGCCTAATCAATGTGACCCTGTTGTGCTATGAGTTGTCTCTTTCTTTTTTTGAGGATTGTTTCCAAATCCATGCAACGCAGACTATATGGGCCAATTTCGGATGATCAGTGGTGGTGAAACTAACCTTAGTCCGCCATCGACAAAGGCGCCAGATATGCTACCTTATATAAAAACGTCCCTCGTTTCTGACTTAATGTTACTTGGCCACTGACGTAAACTTTTGAAAGTTCAAATTGCGCTGCGGCTCGTTTAATTTTAAGAACTTTTACTACATCACTTGTGCCGGGAGGAGGGATAAAGAAATGCAATCAAGTTTAAAGGATTTTCTATACTTACAGCCTAATACAAAAGAAAGCCACGGAGTGGGATGCTATCCCATGGGGCTGCTTATTTTGTCATAAAAATCAAAAGTTCATCAGTGTTCTTCCCTTGAAGCACCGTATATTTTTACGCCCCGTAAAAAAAATGAACGCCTGCGTTTTCAGTTGTTCCCACTTACGTCTGGGAGCCTCTCAGTTTGTCCCGGCTTTTCGATGCTGATCCATTTGCATGCACAGAACACAAAAAAAAAATACAGCGACAAGTATCTGTTTTCACATGAGATAACGTGTGCCTATTAGCTTAGTGGAGCCAGACTTCAAATTCATATTTCAGTCGCTATTATTAAGAAAAAGTGTGGTAGGTAAAAGGAATTCGCCAAAGCAGGCCGTGTTGAAGAAAAACAGCAACCTTTTTTCCGGCCTCATTTCAGCTCTATTAAGTAGACACTTATGTTACAGTAACTTAACCTCCAAACACGAAGCCCTTTGGACATCTAGCACAGCTATGCATTATGGAACAAGACTGAATCGAAATCTATACTGTCTCGCCTAACCGCGGAAAACGGTTCCTATTATCAGCCATTTTGACATGGACGAGTTTCGGGATGCAGAAAATGAAGCAAGACCCCAGATCCGCCGTACTTTGCAGCCTTCATAAAATATAAGTAAAACCGTTTGACTTATACATTCAACGATTGACATTTTCGCTTTCAACGTTTTCAAATCTCATCATTCGACGGTTATAATTCAAGTTTCTGACTGTGGAGTAAGCGGTGAATTGTGACCTTAAGATAAAGAATCCTAAACTGAGCAGCACGTTTCTGTGGCTGGTTTATATAGCCCCTGTTTCGCAGAATTACACCAATTGATTAAACCAGGATGTCTTTCAACTTGATTAGGGAATAAAAAAGTTTCATGACCTTGTAGGCTTACCTGTTTTTCCTACTCCTTCGTTTCCTAAGAGGGCAATTTTGTAAACTCTTTCCGACATGACTAGAATCTCCGTCAAGATCCAGGTTGAATTCCTCACGCAAACAAAGGTGAATGAGTACTACACTTTCTTGGCAGACACGTAAACAGTAATCCAATAAAAGTCCCTTAACTTGTATCACTTAATCTACACTGAAAAACGTCCTTTGTGCAAAAGCTGCAAAAAGAGGATAAAGGCTATTAAATCTTTCAAAATATTTTCTTTGTTAGTCGATTCCGGTGAAGATACTAAGCAATTGACACGATTACAACGAAACACAAATGCCCATTGCTGATCTAGCAGGTCAATTTAATTAAGCGTTGAGTGGCAAAGAATGACCATAGATATCTCAGATAGTTAAGATGCCGAAATGCTCCGGGCAAAATGTGTTTGACAGGTTTATTTCGTTTCTGCTTTGGTATTACGCCGCGATAACTGAAATTCGGCTGTATTGCGGTGCCGCTAAATTCCGCATATTTAGCTCGACCTTACCAGAACAATGGAAAATACCTCTCCTTTACGAAGGGCGCGCCTAGAAGAGCGTATAACGGAATGAGAAGAAATATAATTACCTCTAAAAGTGACTTCAAGTAGACAGAAATTTAAACCAAAGGCAAACACGATGCCATGACGTAAATTGATGAAAATATGCTTTACTAAGTAGCCCATGAATAATCCAAAGTACTTATCTTAGGATTTTTAGTGACGATTTCTGCGTACTGTATTCAAGCTCCCTAACAGCACCCGCCCTAATCTACCTTAATCTATCTCACCCTACTTTATCTTTCCGCCAGTGAACAAGAATGATGTAGATGGGGAAAGAGAAATCAAAGCGTTCTAGTGCCAAACTAATCACCCTTTCAGGCTTGCAGCAAATTAAGAAATGGAACAAGGGTCAAAATACATTAGTCATTCCACTTAACCATCAAAGACGATTCCCGGATATTGAAATATTTTCCAGCCGTCATCGGTGCAGGCCGTGTGGCACGAATTTTTTGCGGGCTTAGTGGGATAAAAACTCACCAGAGAAAAACCAGAAAACAGTGAACTCTTAGGGAACTCGTATTAAGCCTTACGCAGAGTATAAGAATTCTGGGTTAGCCCTAGGATTAGTATGTATATTAATTTTGTGCTATTGCATGATTCTTCTCAATTTCAGGACATCTCACGAACCAACTGGATCGTCTGCAGTGACAAAATAACCGCTAATAACCATAAACCAAACCAACGACGTTCCCAGGGTTCTCTCCTAGCCAGGGGAGAGAACCTGGGAACGAGGTTGAAAACAAACACGGCTGAAAAGCTAAACCGAGAAGGGGCCGGGGATGGGTATAGCTAAAAAAAAACAATTCAACGCCCCCACACTTTTCAAGTTTACCTCATTTTGCACGAAAATCTTCCTGTCATGGGACACTGACAGGAGTAACCTCCCGGGGGGACTACCATATGAAAGGGGCGGGGATGCTCGTCGTTTCGTTACGGGTGTAAATTTTGGATTTTGGTCTCACTTAGGGTGTTCTGGGCAAAACGCCAAAATATTTAGCCGTAAAGGTCTCTTAGGGTTGTAAGTTAAGAGAGATAAAAAAAATATATTTCCAGTTCGCTGTATTTACTCGATTCATGTAATCAATGTTTAAAAAGGTCTCTTTTAGGGGTCAAAAAAGGTTTGGCTACGCCCAGATTGGTCTCCTTTAGGGGTTTAATTCAAAATTTCCGACAAGCATCACCGCCCCTTTCATATGGGAGTCCCCCCGGGGTAGCCTCTTCCAGACGTTCAAATTGTTGGGGACAGCGCAAAAAGATGTGAACAGGAAAAATAACATAAAGGGGTGGGGTAGGGGGCTGTCAATAAGTCTCTTACCTTTATACAACATGAAAATTTCACTTCATTTGATCAATCGCTCACTTGGAAGACTGTGAAATTCCTCCTTTCACGCGATCTTGTTCGGTGTCGGTATCTTCTTCTAGGATGCCGTTATGAGTAAGTTTCAGGATGTCGTAAATGTCTAAAGCTTCCCCTGAAGAATGATAATTACCATTGGTAACAATAGGAAACAGACAAAAACGGTATTCAATCGAAAGGCAAAAGCCAGTGGTCGAAAGCAATTTAGTTACGCTTTTTGACTGGTTAAAAATATCGCGCTACTTTCTCCAAAAATCAGACTGGTCGAGTGCTAACAGGCCCATGTTGGTTCAAAAGATTGATTACGCTATTTAACGCATACACGGGAGCAGGGAGAGGGGATTAGCTACCTGGCCCCAGTGGTTCTTAAGGGGATAACGCTATCCACTAGATAAATCCCTATCCCGCAGATATAACGCAATCGGTTTTGCTAGTACTTATCCACTTTATCCAGTGGATACGACCGTTCATTTTTTGAGAAACTGGGGCCTGAACAGCGCCGTTCAGTGGGAGCGCTCGGTGGCTTCTGAGTGAAACATGGAATCTTGTGGTCATATGCCGGGCAATCCTGTATTTCACAGGTTCAGGGGGCTGGACTCTCTTCAATTTTACTTGGAGCACATATAACTTTGTTGAAGGGCCTTATAATCTATTGCCTTTTACCACATAGGCTCCTGACCCGAACCAATAGTGACTTACACACACGCACTTTTCCGCGCCTCGCGCGCGCTTTTGCTCAATATCTAATAAAAAGTCGAAGCTGTCAAAAACAGCACATGAACAAGTCTGAAACATCACAGCAAGAGGAAATGAACAGTACGGGAAGTAATATTATAGTAGGATAGGATAATAAATAACATTGTTTAATAATAACATCGATACGGTACCAACAACACTATATAACAATGAGAACGTTTTTCATACCTGGAGATATTCCATGTCCCTTGTGGAGTCCCAGAGGATTTGACGGGGTTTTGCAATCCAGGTTCACTTCTTTACGAAGCACAGTATCAATGTCAACAGCACTAAAAAATGCAACTGACTGAAACAAAACGAAACAAGAAGCGGCTGAATCTAATTAAAAGGTCCCTTAGTACCTTACTAACTCTTGCAGCCAACAGAAAAGCGTCTAAACACTTGTTTTAGGAGGTAGAGGGAGGATTCGATATCGATCTTTTAAACATGTTCACCTTTGAGTTTACGTTCGAAACTTAATTAACATTCCACTGAAAAGGAAGTTACTTATTTAACAGATGTTTCGTCTGGTGTTGTTTGTTTCTCGATATTTTGTTCAAACTGACCTTTAATTATTCTCTTAGTTTTTACGAGGACCGCCTACGGACGTGAAACAGTTAAATCGCAATGAAGCGACCATGAAATTGCGTCATTGTTACCAGGCAACATGACATGGGACTCAAAATGACCGCAGGCAAGAGATTCTTGAAAAATTTGGTTTAACAAAACCAGCGAAGGAGCCTTGTTATAGGTTCTGAGTGCATTACCTTTACATTGTTGAAACGCTACCCGTAAAGGTCAAAAAACGCATATTAATTTTATTTAGTTCCAAAGATACGTCCTCGTTACCAGACAAAATAACTGCAGGAAAGAGACACTTTGAAAATTAACTTTCACAAAACTAGAAAAGGAGTTTAAAAAAAGTTGCTGAGTTATTACCTTTAAATTGTGGAAACGCTAACGGTACACATAAAAAACCTACATTAATTTTTTGATATCGATAATGAAGATGATAAAGACAGGAAACTATCTTACAAGGCTAAAAGGTTAACCTTTCGTATTTTTAAATCCTAGGCCAATATTATGAAGGTGACAACGGTGGTGTTGATCAACATCGCCACTACTACCATTTAATATCATCATCATCATCATTAACATGATCATCACCACCACAATTACCACCACCACAACCACTACCATTACGGGCATGGTAACAACATCATCGTCGTCGTCGTCATCGTCATCATCACTAGATAACCACTCAGAGCGAAATAAGGGTGGGGTAATTCGTATCAATTTAGGTTTCTGGGAAACTGCCCACCTACCCTTCCCCTAAGCTAACATTAACACTCGCTTCTCACTTAGGGCAAAATGGTGGCTTACGGAAGGGTAGGTGGGCAGTTTCCCAGAAACCTACATTGATCCGGTAATTCTTCGCGGAAACTGGTTAAAGATCAAATAGAATGAGTTAGGGCTTTACAGTAGTTAGCCTAGTTACCTGAGGAAGATCGTTCATCCCCAGCTTGTGCGCGAACATTGCTCTTGTGAGAAGATTGGTGATTTGCAGTGCCAGAGCCGCGCGGTACTTGTCTTTGCTTGATACTAGATATCGAACCTGCAGTAACAAAATTTATACCTAAGCGAAAATGTTGCGGAAAGTATTCAGGATTCAATGTTCTTTTGCGCACAACATACGCAACAGATATTGCATAAGCAAGACGTGGTTTTGAGAAGATAGAACTTCTGACCTCTGTTAGTTAAATTTGCTGTTGATACTACATATTATGTACCACAATTGTAACGATGTTGTTCCATTTGCAAGAAACAGAAAAAACGACCTGATAAGAACAAGGAACCAGATAAACTAATCGATGTTTTTAAAGATGTGTGGCCACAGATTTGCAGGATACCCACACAAATAACCAAACCTAGATGGTGTAAAATAAATAACCTACAGGGCAGCCAACAATTGTAATTTGTCTCAAGATGGATTACCAGTGTTTGGAAGTTAATTCAAGTTCGTAAGGATTTACATGAACGAACAGTGAAGTTTATAAATACCCAGGGCTTTGAGTATCGGTCTGGCTGTTGATCGAGCCCGCGGCCTCCAGCTCCACAGACCAGCGCTTTACCAACTAGGCTAACCCTCCTGCGGCCTAATTTCAAACTCTACACCAACCGATCCATATAATTCAAGATTGATTCGTCCATTCAATGGTAACCAAAACTGATCAATTTTGTATCCAGAAGTTAAAATTGGATTGGCTAAAGGGAACAATAAAGGGTTTTTCGTACAAGGCAATAGACTTATCTTGGTTTAGTTTAATTTGGGTGCACTCTTACAGAAAAGAGTCACTAACGTTTTTCTCAACTTTTTTGAAACCATTGTTTATTACCTTCGCTCTGTCCTGTCCTCGAACACCTAATTTTCGCTGCCTTGAAATGTGTCTTAAAACAGCTACCGCTCTTGCTTCATTAGGCTTACCTCGTCATGTATGCTGATACAGAAACGCCCGTCAATGTTGTACTTAGTAAAGAGCCATTTCATACAGACCAACATGAGGTGCAGATAGTCCACCGCAGAGCTTTGAACAACCCAATTAACTCGACTTGTCATGAACTAACGAAGACAAATAGGTAAACAAAACAAAACTAACACATTGAATCTAACTAAACCGTAAGAACTAGACACAATCCAGTTGCTCCCGTGACATATTTAAACGTCGACCAGTAATTCTAACCATCATTACGGTAAGTCCAGGAACGTCTGTAGATCGGTCTGTCGGTCGGTGGGTATATATAGGTGGGTCTACCGAATCCCGGTCTATTAAATGACGGTGTTCCACCGGTCGGTCTCTTGATCCGACCATTTATCTGTCTAAAGGCTGCTTCACCACTCTCCCTAAACGTCCTTTTATCTTTCTCAGAGTCATTCCCAGTTTTGACACCATCGAGTCTTACCTCGCTGCCAACAGCTGAAGGCTCAAGTGATTTGCTGATTCTGCAGCCTAATACAGGAGTTCTTGGTTCCTCGGACTGCGCAATGCTTTCTAACTTGTTAAACATATGAGACTCACTATAAATAACGAAAAAAAAAGCACATACACTAGATGTTACAAAAAAAGCTGTCACAACAATTACAATTGTCATTATACACTAAAAGGCTATACTGAAACTCCTGAAGCTTATTCCTACGAGATCAACTTTCGAAGCACGATCCACATAGAAAAACAAAATTCCATTGATTAACGGTTTATTTGAAAAGAGCGTGAAACGCAAACGGAGGATTATCCAAACCAAATGGAACAAGTTACACGACAGAATACCGCCATTGCTGACTTCTTGCAAAAAAAGAAAAAAACTTATGCAAAGAGTGCAAATGCAAATAATTTTATTCACAAAGGAGGCTTGGTGGTGAAATTTGCTTGTCTGACGTAAACAAGCACAAGGGCTATTACAATGCAATAAAAAAATTAGCAGTTTACTGTAAGGGCCCATTTCTTTCCTCAGGAGCAACTCTAGGTTCCCGACTGGATTTTACAGTATGCACTGACAGTATTGCACTCTAAAACTACTAGTTACCTTCCTCCGCACCATCTTCGGCCGTCGTCAATGCTGTTAGCAGAGGATCTAGAAAAAGGCAAACCAGCATCACTTCGCCAAGTTCGTGTAATAAATTGTAGGATAGCAACCGGGGCCGGGTTGTTCTGGGCTGGGTAAACGTAACCCAGGGTTAGTGCAAAATTTGAATCCAGATATGAAAGCTAAAAAGGCAAACTCTGATCAATTCTCTTGGTCTACAGTATGATGAGAAGGATGCCCTAAATAGAATAAAGAAAATACTTTTGAACAACAAAAAAGGAAACCCGGATGAAAATTTAACCCCCGGTTAGTGGCCTTTGAACAACTGGGCCCAGGGACCCTACGATAGTCATTTCACAAGGTATTTGCGCAGGGACGGAAAAGAAATTTACAAAAAAGAGTGATAAACATGCAGAAATGTATGCTGTTTTGATCACTAAATTAAAAAAAATGCCTTTTTTGACGTTCACTGCCACTGTTACTGTCGTAGTTTCGTAAGCAGGTCGCTGCTACTACGACGACGGCAGTGAGAACGTCACGGTGAAATGCATTTGCATGCTTTCGTTGATATAGCATGGATCAATTTGTCAAATGTAGCGGTTCTATGTTCTAAAAAGGGAAATAGACTATTTTATTGTTAAAGGTGGAAACGACGCTGGAGTTTACCTTGTTTTGATACAACCCTTCGTGCTTTATTATGTAAATCATGTTGTCCTTATGCAAACTGGTATTTTTAAGCATAATTTCCACAAGAAAAGGAAAGAGGTTTGTATCAAAACAAGGTCAACCTCAGCCTCACGTTCACTTAAAGGCTGGGCTACTAAGTTCACAACTGTAAAATAGTCTATTAAAAAGAAAATTCGTCCTCGTGTGTTCACGTCCTCTATAAAACGTCACATTAAGAAGTTTCACGTCGTAGTTGGTCTACGAGCCTCAAAGATGTGCAAAAAAGCGTGATACACATGCAGAGTCATTGTTTGGCTAATCAAATCTATAGCTTTTTTGATGTTCTCGATGCCGTCCTTATCGTGGTTGTTTAAGCTCCCTAGTATCAACGGAACACGACAAAAGAAATTGCATTCCTGCGTTTTCTTTAATGGGAGCTAAGTCGCGGAGAGTTACAGTGGGTTACACATTTTTGGGTCAAGACTGAGATGAAAGAAAACCTAAGTATCCTGAGTCACCTTTCCTCACACTAGGAGCTCTAAAAGAAAAATATAATGCAATTCTCCAATAAGCAAAACAAAGCGTAATGTTTTTGCAACTTTCCATCAAGAAAAGAGTTGCACGTTAAAGAGTTGGCCCATTATTTCTCACGTTGCTAGGCATATACATCCTGGTTATCGAACAACAAACACACGCAATTATACTGCAGGTGGAATACTTTTTAACAACTGAGCCATTATATTGGGGACTTCTGTAAACCCAATGTGTTTAGGGTTTTAACCAAAACCAAAAAATCGTGACATAGCGTCTTTTACAAAAAAGAAGAATGTGAAGGAGGATGAAACTCTGCAACTCTTTACTTTTGGGTATAGGTAGAACACTTAACAAGAAACTGGAAGATGCGAACTATTATGGTCTACGAACTATAATGAACATGGGGAAAAGTACCGATTATGAATCAATTCTTAGGATGGCAGATATGAATACCTTGGAACATAGACGCATAGAACAATCGTTAATGATATTTTTTAAATGTTTCAAGGAGAATGGTCCAGGCTATGTAGCCAATTTATTCAAAGCCCGAGTTACACCATATAATCTTAGAAGCAACGGTCTAAATGTTGTTCAAACTTCATATAATAGTAGATTCCTTCATGGTTCATATGCGTACATGATCTCGCACATCTGGAACCAGTTGCCATCTGCTGTAAAAAACGCACCTAATGCATCATCCTTTCGGAGACTTTTAACTAAGTTAAATTTTATCGGCTGTCAATGCAGCAATTGCCTTTGACCCGATTTATTTTTATAGATGGATGTTATTTTTTTTTTTAAAGTTAATTGGTTACTATTGAGATATTAATTAATTAATTGATTTTTCTTTTATATTGTCAAACACTTTTATCATGAGCCCGTGGCTCGGGGGATTGGGAGACCACCCCCCTGTGTAAATAAATTATCTTATCTTATCTTATCTTAAACATAAAGTGCAGTTTATACAGTTACTGCGGTAAAACGCTGTCAGCATGTCATGCTTAACCCACCACTTTATCCGCAGCCTCGTTCCCAGTGTCCTGTTCTTTCTATCCCTTGAAGCGAGTGAGGAACGGGACGGGACGGGACAGGACGGGAAGAAGAGAGACCCTGAACACGAAGTGGCTTTATCTTATGAAGACAAACGTTCACTAACCGTCCTTTTCGAGAAGTTTTCCTCAGCAGCTGGTAGTAAACTTTGGCAATGACGCATCCGTTTTCATCGATGTCATCCGTAAAGCCAAATTTCTCTGCCATTGCTTTTCCATATTCAGTAAGGTGAAACCTGTAATGTGCATAAAAATCTTAACATCACTACATTCGTCTTCATGAAAGGATAACTGAACTTTACCTACAGTAAGACTGTTGCATTAGTTCCCGAAACATAATTTAGCACAAGTCAAAGTTAAAATTTAGAACAGGCAGCTGCAATACTCGTTAAATTTCGTTGAAACACTAGGCTGAAACTGAAGATTTTTCATGTCATGCCTTCTCAACCAACTTAACTAACTTTTTTTCCGAGTGTACCTCTTCGGCCTCAGCTGGCTCTAATATTTCTCATAATGCCATGTGCCTCAGTAATTATCCATTAAGGATCGTAAAGTAACCGCATAACACTGCAGCGAAGGCAGGTTGAACTAAAATCGCGGTTGCTTAAGTCTGTGAAAGCCAAGACCACCAGTGTCATGTTCGACTTGTGCCTTATTAGTCCAGATTTTGCTTTAATACATATAATCACCAACGCGTTCAAAATTGCGTTAACTGGGAAGGTGACGAGGTTGACGATAATGACAAAGATAACAAATGTTGAACCCAGAGAGGAGGGTTGCAACAGTCATAGACCATACCCGCCATTTTTGCATGCGCTTTATGATCGATGGGATAAAAGCAATGCCACGTGGTATTTCAGGGGGGCAAACAAAAGACAACATTTGCCAATACGAGAAATCACGGTGCGGAAAACGTTCTTACTAAATTTCTTGGCCAGAGTTATATCACTCCGATCATCTAAGAACAATAATTCAAGCAAGACGTTTTAAATAATATACCAATTTCAACAAACCTAACAACACCTGGTTAAAAGTAATTAGCTTCATCAAATAAACACCCCTGAATTAAGTGAACCGCCCGGTTCTGAAATTTTACAATTTAGGAAAGAGAGGTATTAAATAATTTGCCTAGAATGTACAGGCATAAATGATGCAAGAATAGAAAGCACATCAGTGTTACGAATCATTGCTGTTCGGTTGTTGTTTTTGCTTTCTTAGACGTTTTCTTCATTCACATCGTGTTGAGGTTTTTCATTTTGATCTTGATCAGCTTTTACTCTGTTGACTCTAACAACAGCATTAGGTACTCCAAAAAGTCGCATCTCAGTTTCTTCAGCGTGTACAGTTCTGAACAATAACTCAATAACGAGTGACGAGAGAAGGGTAACCAAAAGTATGCTTCATGGCTATGTACCGCTCCCCGCTTAGCAAAACCAAGTGGAAAAGCGAAGCATTAACCATAACTATAATCACATATCTAAGAACTTGAAAAACACAATAACCACGAGGCTCGTTAAGTAACAACATGATTAATACCACGGCGAAGGTAGGTTGAACTAGAATCCCGACTGTAAAGTCTGTCAAAGCCAGGAACGCTAGTAAAATGTTGGACTTGTGCGCTCTTAGTCGTGATTTGGCCTTAACAGAGATCATCACCAGCGCGTTCAAAAGGTGATGATGTTAAAGATGATGAGGAAGATCAGAAAAGCTTCACCCCAGGAAGAAGGGTGTTGTAGTCTTTTGCCGAATACAAGGTCAGCCTCGCAACCAGCAGGGCGTGTGGTACAACTGAAATTCGTGGCTTCTCGTCTTACGATATCAGACTTTCTACTGCTCAATGAACTCGTTCTGGGCTTTAAAAGATTTGGGCGGTTAACTGTGTTGTTGTCTTAGCAAACATCTGCCATCCTTTGCCCTTTGTTAAGCTTTTGGTACACTGATCTTTATATATGCATTTTCGCATTAGTATGGTTGAATTTTCGGCCGATAATTAAAGTTGGATAGTATTTTCATTTTCTAAATATCTGCTTAACGTCTTAAGAAATAATGTCACTCCTTGCTTTCGTGAAGCCTAAGTAACAGGGACGCTGGAGCAACTCTAAAACCGGGCGCAATAGGAAAGAGCGAAAGATACTATGAAGAAACAATGCAGATACGTAAGTGTATGTAGGATTTATATTTCCGACGTGGAAAACAAAAACAAATTGTCCGAAAATCGACGGAAATGGAGCAGTACACTTTATTCTGCGTGCTCGACAATTTTTAGTCGTTAACATGGCAAGCATGAAAACAGCAACCACGATATCGTCAATTTCGATATTTTCTTTGTAAAAACTTATCCTTTTGATTATTGTTTCTGTTGATAAGTTACGAAACGTTTTTTTCCTCTGCAGCTGCAAATTCTGTACATGTACTACACGAAAAAAACCGCAGAAAAAAATAGTCCGCTATTTCAAATATTGGACAGACAAAAGTCGCGATTTAGTGATCGTCCGATTGATCAAACTTATTCGAACGTTTGCTCATCGCTTGGTAAGCCTCGCATTCTAGTTGAAAAACTGATATTAGACTTTTAGGTTAATGCCGCAGTACATTGTCAAAATTTGGACAAATTATACCCACATTAACCAAATTTCTTTCCAATTTGAACCAGTTTTCAGTCGCTACCTCCTGTACATAAAATCACGTCGACTCGATTGTTACATTATAGTCCAAAGATGTCTGGGCTGCCAATCACTTTCGTCTGTAAAATAACTGTGGGAAGGAGGAAACATTGCCTAGAAATTTGTCAAGCTCTAGAAAGGATAACTGCTCCACGTATAATGTATTCAGGGCTTTCTTTTACTATAACATACGTAAGATTTTCGGGGTTGTGTTTTTCACATTTTTTATCACCACGATATCTCAATACAACACTTCTAGCAACGTTCTAAAAAATACAATTAAAGCAATATTGACAGAGTAAGGATTATGGATGTCCTTGTGAGTTTGACAACCTTTTAATAGCTATAAAATTTTTCCCTTGCCTCTTGAGTCGATTGCATGCTAGCCTGTTCTGCGAGTTGTTGTTCGTTACGGCGAATTTCACAGCAAACTGTGTCATGAAAGTAAAAGATCATCGCAAAAGGCATACTTGTAGAGGCAAACATGTTGCGGAAGGAGCCTGTTGCTCAAGAGAAAATACAACTGTCTGGAGTATGATCAAGAATCGCGCTAAATCACTAGCAACAAACAAGCGATCGTCGCCATGAAAAGGGCAACGGTATGAAAAAGGTTGATTCTGGATATGCAATCCTTCTTGCTTAACAAAGCCAAGTGAAAGAGCGAAGCAACAACGAAACACTCTAAAAGGCACACCCAAGAACTTAAAAAACTTAACAAATTAGGAAAAAGGCAAAAATTAAAATTGTCTCATGAGTTACACTGACCACTAAAACTTTGACACAACAGTGACAGCAGTGCTTCCAGGTATAAAACACAATTAAATGATAACGCAGCAAAGATTATGGACGTTAGTTTAATAGCCTTCTTATTTTTCTCAAATTCTTCCTTTGCCTCTAATGTGGTTTGCTGAGCTGCAAGTTGTTTTTCGTGTCGGCGAATTGAAAGAAAACAGTGACATGGCAGAAAAAGATTACCGGCAGAGATACACGAATGAAAATTGCTGTACCCCGCAAGACCATAGTTTTGCTAACGAGAAACAGAAGCACTGTCTGAAATAGGGATAGGAACCACGCCAATGCAGTAGGCAACAACGTGGGCAAGCAACCCTCGGTGACCAACTCGGGTAATATAAAAGAAAGGATTAGTCATGGCTATGTACCGCTCTGCGCTTAAAAAAAAAAACCAAAAAACACACACACAAGTGGAAGAGCGAGGAAGCAACGGACAAAAATACTAGCATATCTAAGAACTTGCCAAACACAATATACGCGAGTCTCGTCAGGTAACAACATGATTAACATCGCGGCGAAGGCAGATTGAACTAGAATCCCAACAGTAAAGTCTGTCAAAGGCAGGAACGCCAGTAGCGCTCTTAGTCGTGATTTTGCCTTATCAGAGATCATCACTAGCGCGTTCAAAACTGCGGTGATTGGAAAGGTGATGATGTTAAAGATGATGAGGAAGATCAGAAAAGCTACGCCCGAGAGGAAAGGGTGATGTAGTCTATCGCCAAATACAAGGTCAGCCTCGTAACCAGCAGGGTTCGTGGTAAAACTGAAATTCGTGGTTTCTCGTCCCACGATATCAGACTTTCGGCTCCTCATTGAACTCGTTCTTTTGTAAAAAAGATTTAGGCGATAAACCGTGTTCTTGTTTAAGCAAACATCTGTCATCCTTTACCCTTTGTTCAGCCTTTTGTCCACTGAACTTTTAATATGCATTTTCGTATTAGTAGGGTTTAATTTTCGGCCGATAATTACGCTTGGATAATCTTTTCATATTCTAAATATCCGCTAGTTTTTGTGTATCTCCCAACATTGTTGGCGTTTACATAATGCGTCCGTTTGCACACCCTGTTGCATGGTGTTGGGAGTTTAAACCGGTCAAACTTTTAGCATTGGCTAAATCTATATATGTTACAATGATTGGTGTAGCGTTCTAGAGAATAAAACCAACAAAAACAAAGTAAGTATTATGGAAGCGAGTTTAACGGCCTCCTTAAGCCCAGGCCCACGAAGCTCGTCATCAAAGAAACAGATGATTCGAACCGCCTTGTTGTGCCATAATTTAAGAGAGAACATTATTATATAATTCCTTTCCCCTGAATGTACAACTGTACATGATACCAGGATAGGCAGTACGTCAGTTTTATGATTGTTGTTGTTGCATAGACATTTTGTTAAGCTTGTCCTTCTTGTCTTGTTCAACGTTTACTCTAACCAAGGAGTTACGAACTCGCAAAAATCGCCCCATCTCAATTTCTTCGTCTGTTCTAAACACCATCTCAATAAACGCTAGCCTAAACTGATTCATTCTCAATGCGTAAATAACTGGGTTGAGCCACGAGTTGAAGAAACTTAACGAAAGAGAAAAAAAGAAAATCATAACTAGTGCTTCATGAGTTATATGAGTTATATCACTATGATAGCTTAACAGAACAATCTTGGTGTAAAACACAATAATAACGCGGCAAGAATTACGAAGGTTAATTTAACAGCCTTCTTATTTCTCTCAAATTGTTCCCTTGCCTCTGGCGTAGTTTGATGAGCTGCAACTCGCTTTTCGTGTCGGCGAATTTCACGGCAAACAGTGAAATGGCAGAAAAAGATCACAACAAGTGATAGACTTGTAGAAATCATCACGCTGCGCAATAACACTGTTTTGCTAACGAGAAGTAGAACTGTCTGAAATACGGAAAACAACCACGATAATAGACTAGCAACAAGCAAGCGACCCTCAGTCACGAGACTAGGGTACGAAAAAGTGTGTTTCATGGCTATGTACCGCTCCAAACTTAGCAAAACCAGGTGGAAAAGTGATGAATTAAGCAGCACTATTAAAGCACATCTAAGAACCTGCAGAACGCAATATCCACGAGGCTCGTCAAGTAACAACATGATTAACACAGCAGCGAAGGCAGGTTGAACAAGAATCCCGACTGTAAAGTCTGTCAAAGCCAGGAGCGCCAGTAAAATTTCTTGGACTTGTGCGCTCTTAGTCGTGATTTTGCCTTAACAGAGATCATCACCAGCGCGTTCAAAACTGCGGTGATTGGAAAGGTGATGATATTAAAGATGTTGAGGAAGATCAGAAAAGCTACGCCCGAGGGCGAAAGGTGATGTAGTCTTTTGCCAAATACAAGGTCAGCCTCGCAACCAGCAGAGCTTGTGGTAGAACTGAAATTCATGGCTTCCCCGCCGTCTTGAGATATCGGACTCCCTACTTCTCAATAAACTCATTTTGGGTTTTAAAAGATTTGGACGGTAAACTGAGTTTTTGTCTTAGCAAACATCTGCTATCCTTTACCCTTTGTTAAGCTTTTTGTACACAGATCTTTTAATATACGTTTTCGCATTAGTATGGTTAAATTTTCGGCCGATAATTAAGTTTGGATAATTCTTTCATTTTCTAAACATCCGCTTAACGTCTTAAAAAAAACGGGTTGCATAAGACAAGCTACCTCACAGCTAAGATAAGAGAGACGCTAACGCAATTCTAAAACCAGGCGCAATTAGGACGAGCGAGAGATGAAAGAGCAAACAATACGAATACGCAAGTGTATGTAGGATTTCTTTTTCCGACGAGGGAAACAAGAATAAATTGTCCGAAAATCGACGGAAATGAAGCTATTTTTATTAATTTACAGTTTGTCCTGCGTGCTCGACACATTTTTGTTGTTAACAGCTCTTGCACGAAAACAATTACATTCCACTTGCGTAAAACTTCTAGGTTAATGTTTTTCGCTTTGTAATTTTTTGTTTGCATCAAGCAACGATAGAAAATGGAATCCGTTCGATCGCATGGCAAGCATGAAAACAGCAACCACTATGATAACGACAATTTGGATGATGTATCAGTAATTAATTATCCTGTTTATTATTATTATTATTTTAAATACTTTAGAAAAGGAAAACGCTGTTCTTTTGCAGCTGCAATAGATTCTTCACGTGCAGTTCACAAAGTGCCCGCCACAATAAAGTGCGATATTTCAAATATTCAGGAGTGTCACAATAGTCGCGATTTGATTTTCCGGTCGATCAAACTTAATCATTTGTTTATTATCTAGAAAAGCCTCACATTTATATTTATCTATTTATTTATTTATTTTGTTTTTGCCACACAAGGAAAGAAAGAAAAAACTACACTACAGAACGAAAGTGGCGAGGAATCCTTAAATAGAAACCACAGGGCCTATAACAGCACTGTTACAACGTAAGGCTTCATCAATTACAACTCATCAGATGGCTACACATGCACAGCTATGACAATTAATTCCAAAAAAGAACATGTGAAGATACAGTAAACGAGTAACAACAATCAGTTTGTAAATCAATAAATACTAAAAATTACGGCCATCATAGGCTACATTACAAACGACAAATATTGTAATTGGAGGACAGGTAAACTTTATCTATGATAATGAAACTATTCATTTCTTCTTGACTAATAGCTGTTAACAATATCATTTTTCAGACTGATTTTAAAGAAAGAAAGAGAGATTGAGTTACAAATGTCATTATCTATAAGGACTTAAAGTATTTAGGACCCTCTCCTGATAGCTTGCAGAAAATTGTCTAGTGTTTGTTCTACAGAAGGGTAACTTGAAAGCAACAGCATTTCTTGTATTGTAGTTATGAGTCTGATTATTAAGAGGAAAAGTATTTCCAAACCTAATGGGTAAAAGTGAGTGTTTATAAGAGTACATAAATTTGCCAAGAAGTTTTAACCTACGATGCTCCTTGTAGATGGGATCGAAAGAGGCATCAAAGGCAGATTTATTATATTTCTGATCACGCACTTTTGTAGAGTCACATGATGAGCAGGTTAAGAGCAGGTTTGTTTTATAAGTGGAAGCCCAGACGATGTTGTAGTAAAAGAGATAAGGATATACCATAGAATAGTACAAGCTTTTAAGACCATAGCCTGTTCCAAGCGTTCAGATAGTGGAGAGCGGTGTGGAGTAGAGAAAGCGATGAAAAGTAGAGGGGGACTGGGGAGAGAGGTGCTGGAACGCTTGTAAGAATTCTTAACAAAAGTGCGTTCCAGTATACCAGATCCTGGTATACCCTCTGATTGGTTGATTTTGACAGTTTTTGTCAACAGTGGAGCGTCTTCGATCAGAGCGAGAAATGCGATATGGCCGTTATGACAGACTCTACGTGCCGTCACGCAGAATTCAAACTCGCAACAAACACAGCGCTGAGTGACTTTCCAAACGTGGAGGCTAAAAGCGAAAAGCAAAGAAACTGTTTAAAACACGTAGTCGGTAGGATAGATGTCTTAGCAATTTCTCCCCGACTGGCTTTGGAAAAATTCTTATTTTCCAGTTTTTTCCTCGAATAAAGCGTGCGTTGGAATGAAGGCAGGATAGAATGCCATTTACGATTGTTGTGGTAACTCCGTTGATTACCATCATGGACCAAGTGGAATATTTGAACAAGTCAGATCGGAGTAGCGGCGGCAATGATGGGAGAAGATATGGATGAAGCCGTTAAAAGTGGAAGCTGTGAAATTGTTTACTGAAGTGCCAAATCGTGGTTGTCTAATGAATGGACAAAAGGACTTCAAAAAGAAAAGCTTGGAAAGCAAGTTGCCGCTATCGCTATTGACGAGGTCCACTCAATCACCGAATAGTAAATTTTCCCTTCAATTGTTGTGCATTTTCATTGCTTGAGTTAACGATCTGTATTGAAACGGCTTTCTATCGAAATGAGCGATATTTGTTTGTCACTTGATTCATAATTTTTTGTCACGTACACGCTGAAATCATGTTTTTAAAGCCGTAAATAAATTCATTATACATGAATACTTCTCCCGCCTTCTATTGTCTGAAAGTCTTACATTGGGTTTTTAGTAAGATTATGTATACATAATATTAATTTTTGATCTGACAAACTTCGATTTATTCGCAAGAAAAATAATAAATGCATCGGGCTGTAACACCAGTCTTGATTGACAAGTGAAGACCACCTACAGCTGATGCGGTCTGACTGGGCGGAAGAGTCTATTTAAAACAAATCTAACAGGCGTTCCCTCTCTCACCTCTCCTCCTCCCTCGCTTTTACTTTTTCGCGCTCCCTTTTACTTTGCACCGCTCCCCACTATCTGAACGCCTGGAACAGGCTATTAAGACCAGATTTGGAAAGGATAAAACTACATTTATATATTTTTCCGATAGATTTGGAAAATTTGTTCGCCACATATGAAATATGGGCTTAGTTTCCAATTCAGATTTTCATTAAGAACAATGTCAAGAAAAACTTTTTCCTTGACTTGTTCAATTTGCTTGTTGTCAACATAAACATGTAAACATTCTAGTTGAATAGCTGATAAATCTTTAGTTTACTTGAGAACGTTAAAGCAGATTATTTTATAAAATGCAATCATAACGATAACCACTTCAAAACCACCGCCCACTTCAAAATATGGACAAATTATACTCACTTTAAACAAATTATTTTTAAATACATTTTACAAACACAACTTACAACAGATTTGTAATACGTGATTTTTTTAAATTAACAAATGCTATCTTGAGTCACTAACTATTGAAATTATGACTATGGAGAATATTTTCAAATGAATTAAGGAGCTGAACAGTTCAGTGTTTCTGACAACATACTTAGTTTTCGTGTGAAGTCACCACATCAAAGTTATGATGGTCACTGTTTTTCACGCACATTTCATATTTTTTTCAGCTAGTCCTTCTTGATTTCGTTTTCGTCAGCTTTTGCAGCTTCGCAACTAGCACGACTTGTCTCATGACCACCTTGTAAACGAAGACGTCCCTTAAGGCGAGGAGCGAGGAGAGACGGTTGTATTCGCAGGCTGGGATATCAGGCCAAATTTGGTCAAACTTAGCTTGTTAAGAAAAATAAGCCATGGGATTTGAGCCATTAAGAAACGCAAAAAAAATTAATGAAAAATATTTACAAATAAATGAACTGAAGCGCTTGTATACCATGTTGATAATTGGCATTTTAAAGAGTTCAAGTCACTGTTCAATTCTTCTTCAAGGCAAATGTTTTTCATAATTAAGGCAGAGAATTACTGTTGCGTTTGCTGTTGCCGGATTACACATTTTCAACAGTCATATTTTGTTGATTTTGCTCTTCTTGATCTTGCTTATCCTTGACTCTGTTAACTCTAACCACAGCATTAGGTCCTCCAAAAAATCGCATCTCAATTTCTTCAGCGTCGACAGTGTTTACAGTTCTGAACAATAACTCAATAATTGCGACCCGAAATTGTCTCAATCTCAACGCGTAGACAATCGGGTTAAGAAGTGAGTCCAAGAAAACTAGCGACATAGTAGAGGAGAAAAACAAATACACCGCCTCTGGAGTGAATTCACGGTAACTAAATAGAACGACTGGCAAAGTGCCCGTAGGTATTAAAACCAATAAAATCAGTAAAACAAGGATTATAGATGTGAGTTTAAAAGCCTTCTTATTGCGCTCAAATTCTTCCCTTGCCTCCAATGTCACTTGTTGAGCTGCAAGTTGCCGTTCGTGTCGACGAGTTTCACCAAAAACAGTAACATGGCAGAAAGAAATAACGGCAAACGATAGAATACCGGATATGGTTACGCAGATGAAAAACACAGGTTGGCTTAAAAGTAAAAGAACGGAATGAGAAATGGACAAGAACCACGCCATTGCGCTGGCAAAAAGCAAGCGTCCTTCGGTGACGAAGGTAAGGTAAGAAAAAGGATGCTTCATGGCAATGTACCGCTCCCCTGTTAGCAAAACCAAGTGAAAAAGCGAAGCATTGACAACAAAAGTCACATGCCTAAGGACTTTCAGAACACAGTATCCACGAGGCTCGTTAAGTAACAACATAATTAATACCGCGGAGAAGGCAGGTTGAACTAGAATCCCGATTGTAAAGTCTGTCAAAGCCAGGAACGCCAGTAAAACGTTGGACTTGTGTGCTCTTAGTCGTGATTTTGTCTGAACAGAGATCATCACAAGCGCGTTCAAAACTGCGGTGACTGGAAAGGTGAGGAGGTTAACGATGATAAGAAAGATAAAAAAAGCTACGCTCAAGGAGGAAGGGTGCTGCAGTCTTTTTCCGAACACAAGGTCAGCTTCGCAACCAGTAGGGCTCGTGTCAGAACTGGAATTCATGGCTTATAGTCTTACGATATCGAAATTTCCAACTTACTGAGTTTGTTCTGGTTTTTAACAGATTTTGGCGGTAAATTTGTCTTTTCATACATCTGGCTTTCTTTAGCTTTTGTTTAGCTTTTTCTCACTAACTACGAGAGAACTGACAATTTGACTAACAACAGACGACTGTTTAACTGTGACAATAGACGGATCGAAACGCACCAATTACTGATTAAGAGTCTTCATACTAGGCAATAACATCACCGCTTAACTGACGGACGACCAATGACATCGCGACGTAATTGACCAATCGGATCAATAACCAGTGTATAATACCGTCAACTGACGTGATACAACTCACTTTGACTCTGAAGATGACTACCGCACGGGTTGTCGAAACGTCAGTCACTGTCAACAACAACAGTCCTATTCAGGACTACGTTCACCCGGACGATCAAACCCAACCTACTTTTGACTCATCTTTAAGTTTGCATTTTAAATATAAATTTATTTTTGGCTGCCAAAATGATAAATAAATCTTCCTTTTTACTGAACATCTGCTACACTTCTCAAGATAATATAAAAGACGCTAGGATTTGCTTTTGTTAGAAGTCATTAGGCAAGAAAACAGGTACGCCGGGGCAATTCTAAAACCAGGCGCAATTAGGAAGAGCAAACAATGAAAAAGTAGAGGGCAATGCGGAATCTTAAGTGCAGTAATTACTTAGGGCTTCTTCATCGGCAAGGGAAACAACAAAATGTACGAAAATTAAGGGAAATGAAGATGTTTCTATTAATTTAAATTTTATTCTTTGTCGATCATTTGTTTATCCCCTAATAAAGCCTCACATTCTAGTCTACTAGCTGATAATTTTTTACTTTAAGTTTTAATGTTAACATTTTAATGCCGATAGCGATCAAACAGCAAGATGTTCAATGCTACCGTACACTACCAAAAAGTGGACAAATCATACCAGAATTAAACAAATATATGTTCATATTTCAGACATTTGACACATCTTAGCTCCAACGATCAATTTTTATGTGTACCAGATAATAAAATGAGAGAAAAACTTTACGCTTTTTCTCTCGCGACTGCTGCAGAAAAAAAAGTCCGGAATGG
>CALNXK010000022.1:0-87500 GCA_942486035.1 Porites lobata | reverse complement strand
GAGGAAGGCAAACAGAAAAATTATCTCATCAGTTACATGACCAGCAAACCTTGATACAACAATGTTAGCAACGTTTCCGGGTATAAAACACAATAATAATGCAGCAAGGATTATGGACGTCAGTTTAACAGCCTTCTAGTTTTTCTCAAATTCTTTCCTTGCCTCTGGAGTGGTTTGCTGAGCAGCAAGTTGTTTTTCGTGTCGACGAGTTTCAAAGCAAACTGTGACATGGCAGAAAAAGATTACCGCAAGAGATACACTCATGGAAATTGTTGTACCCCGCAAAACCATAGTCTTGCTCATGAGAAACAGAGGCACTGTCTGAAATACGGATAGGAACCACGCCAATGCACTAGCAACAAGCAAGCGACCGTCGGTGACCAGGGTAACGTAATAGAAAGGGTGCTTCATGGCTATGTACCGCTCCCCGCTTAACAAAACCAAGTGGAAAAGCGAGGAAACAACCACGACCATATTAGCATATCTAAGAACTTGCAGAATACAATATCCACGAGGCTCGTTAAGTAACAACATGATTAACACAGCGGCGAAGGTAGGTTGAACTAGAATCCCGACTGTAAAGTCTGTCAAAGCCAGGAAAGCAAGTAAAATGTTGGACTTGTGTGCTCTTAGTCGTGATTTTGCCTTAACAGAGATCATCACCAGCGCGTTCAAAACTGCGGTGATTGGAAAGGTGATGATGTTAAAGATGATGAGGAAGATCAGAAAAGCTACACCCCAGGAAGAAGGGTGTTGTAATCTTTTGCCGAACATAAGGTCAGCCTCGCAACCAGCAGGGCGTGTGGTAGAACTAAAATTCATGGCTTCTCGTCTTACGATATCGGACTGTCCGCTGCTGAATGAACTCGTTCTGGGTCTTAAAAGATTGGGCGGAAAACTGTGTGCTTGTCTTTGCAAACATCTGCCATCCTTATTTTCTTACCTTTTGTTCATATTTTTGTATACGGTGATCTTTTAATGTGCATTTTCGCATTTCTTTGGTTTAATTTTCCGCCGGTAATTAAGTTTGGATAATCTTTTCATTTTCTAAATATCCGTAAAAGCCGTCAGAGGTAACGGGTTGCATAATATGCGCCAAGATAACAGGGAATCTGGGGCAATTCTAAAACCAGGCACAATTAGGACGAGCGTAGGATGAAAGAGATGATGTCTGTATGCATGCATGTATGGAAGACGTCTTTTTCCGACGTGGAAAACAAGAATAAAAATTGTCCGAAAATCGACGAAAATGAAGCTATTTTTATTAATTTACAGTTTGTTCTACGTGCTCGTCACTATCAAATGAAGTCGTTAACAGCTCTCGTACAAAAACAATTAGACTCCACTTGCGAATAAATACTAGGTTAATCAGTTTTTCCCCGAGTAAATGTTTTCATTTGCATCAAGCAACGAAAGAAAATGGAATCCGCCTCGATTCAATAGCAAGCATGAAAACAGCGACCACTGTGATAACGACAATTTGGATGATGTATCAGTGATAAATTATCCTGTCTATTATTATTATTATTATTATTATTATTATTATTATTATTATTATTATTATTATTTTAAATACTTTAGAAAAGGAAAACGTTGTTCTTTTGAGGCTGCAATACATTCTCTACATCTAGTTCAAAATATGTCCGAGAAAAAAGGCCTATATTTTATAGATTGCGCAGAAAAAAGTCATCATTTGATCTTCCGATAGATCAAACTTAATCATTTGTTTATCATCTAAAAGAGCCTCACATTCTACTTGAATTGCTAATAAATCTTTAGATAACGTGTTAATGTTATAACACTTAAGGGCATGGGGTGGGGATTTGTCTTTGTTGGCCCTGGGGTAGGGCATTTGATTGATCTTGTTCTCCCAGGGGAGGGGATATTTGAATCTTTCTTTCCGACTCGGACGAAAAAGACTGAGACCAAACATATGTTTCCCGCTTCCATGTTTCCACGCTTCACGCATGCGCCGTACGGTTTGAAAAGATCAGGAAGTCATGGAGGCCAATGAGAACAAGCGAAGGCTGAGTGTATTTCACTGTTTTGTCTTCAAATTTCGTTTGATTTAGCGTGTTTTTGATCAATTGAACCTCTAAAAATACTGTGGTATCAAAGTAAACGGAAGTAAAGAGAAACCAAGTCGATTTTTGCAAGTACAAGTGATTAGTGTATGGCTCATTCGCTACAATCACTGTAAACTTATAAAACGGACTTTCTTTGTACCCTTTACTAAGAACGGTATACTTAAACTTACAAAATGTGGACTTTCTCGTAAAGGTTTATGTATTGTACGCAGTGTAACACGGATTATGGTTAAAACGTATAATTGCAGCTGTAACAGGAACATGTCTCTTTGGTGATGCAGCAACGTTCATAAAAGATTGCAGAGTTTTATTTGGAGATATTTTTATTGCGCCTTTCTTAGGTTCTCCCTTGGGATTGACAGCAATGTGCAGCCTGTGGTGGGGAAATTTGGTTGCATTTGACTGGAATGATTTGCCCGTGGGCAGGGAATTTGATTGCAAATTTTTGAAAAAAGGTCAAATCCCCACCCAAAAACACAGGTTCGCTAAAGAGTAACAGAACGGAATAAGAAGTGGACAAGAAGCACGCCAAAAGTCCATTGACTGGAAAGCCTAGTTAAGATTACGCGAGCAGCCTTATTCTGTAATTTTACAGTTTCAGAAACTAAAAGAGCATCAACATAATAATTAGTTCGACACAACTGTTGTTGTTAGTGCTTACAGGTTTTCTTCACTCACATCTTGTTGAGCTTGTTCATTTTGACTTCGTTCAGTCTTTACTCTGTTGACTCTACCTGCAGCATTACGTACTCCAAAAAATCGTATCTCAATTTCTTCAGCGGCTGCAGTGTTTACAGTTCTGAACAATAACTCAATAAACGCGACCCTAAACTGCTTCATTCTTAACACGTAAATAATTGGGTTAAGCAACGAGTTTAAGAAACTTGACGAAAGAGAGAGAAAGGCAAACAGAAAAATTATCTCATCAGTTACATGACCAGCAAACCTTGATACAACAATGTTACCAACGTTTCCGGGTATAAAACACAATAATAATGCGGCAAGGATTATGGACGTTAGTTTAACAGCCTTCTTATTTTTCTCAAATTCTTTCCTTGCCTCTGGAGTGGTTTGCTGAGCACCAAGTTGTTTTTCATGTCGACGAGTTTCAAAGCAAACTGTGACATGGCAGAAAAAGATTACCGCAAGAGATACACTCATGGAAATTGTTGTACCCCGCAAAACCATAGTTTTGCTCATGAGAAACAGAAGCACTGTCTGAAATACGGATAGGAACCACGCCAATGCACTAGCAACAAGCAAGCGACCGTCGGTGACCAGGGTAACGTAATAGAAAGGGTGCTTCATGGCTATGTACCGCTCCCCGCTTAACAAAACCAAGTGGAAAAGCGAGGAAACAACCACGACAGAATTGGCAAATCTAAGAACCTGCAGAACACAATATCCACGAGGCTCGTTAAGTAACAACATGATTAACACAGCGGCGAAGGTAGGTTGAACTAGAATCCCGACTGTAAAGTCTGTCAAAGCCAGGAACGCCAGTAAAATGTTGGACTTGTGTGCTCTTAGTCGTGATTTTGCCTTAACAGAGATCATCACCAGCGCGTTCAAAACTGCGGTGACTGGAAAGCTGATGATGTTAAAGATGATGAGGAAGATCAGAAAAGCTTCACCCCAGGGGGAACGGTGTTGTAGTCTTTTGCCGAATACAAGGTCAGACTCGCAACCAGCAGGGCTTGTGGTAGAACTGAAATTCATGGCTTCTCGTTTTACGATATCGGGCTTTCCGCTGCTCAGTAAACTCGTTATTTTTAAAAAAGATTTGGGCGGAAAACTACGCCCGACTAAGAAGGGTGTTGTAGCCTTTTGCCAAACAGAAGGTGAGCCTCGCAACCAGCAGAGCTCGTGTTAGAACTGAAACTCACTGCTTACTTTTTATTCATCTCGCTGGCAGCCTGAGACGCCGCGCCGTCGGAGCTTATACCTGACTTGCACGGTAAGAAGTGCTTCTTTTGCCATTAAAACATTCTTCATACACGCGGCATCCTTTACGTTCTATAAGCTTTCTTTTAAGTCCGCTCTTGAAATTTGCATGTTTATAACAATAACGTTTGCTTTATACCTTGCACTGTTTCTGAACATGCAGCATATTGCGATCAAAAGCGAAAAGAACAAATCAACAACGCCAACCGAGTTTAAATTTCCGACTGTCTTGTTGGAAATTTGGGACCAAGAGAATTTGACAAAACACACACAAGAGAGGGTATCGTGAACCTGAAGCTACGTTCTATTGAAGAAAGTTTTTCTTATGAGAGAATTAGCTGCCAATCCCCAACGAATGTTACCTGAACCATTTTTCCCACCATTACCACGTTTGCCGCAGCCGACGAGATTTATCCATCTTCAACGCAACAACGATGAAATTTCTCGCTAACTTTCCATTCGTGAATTTCCATTTATAACAAATGTTTAACACAGGGCCAGGCAGTGTATTTGTACAAATGATTTTGTCTCAAAATGGCTGTAGAGTAGAGAAAATAAAAGTAAAAATAACCAGCCATTTATTCAGTTGTTCGGTTGTTCAAAAATACAGGTGGCCGTTTTAACACCTTTATCCGTAAATGGAATCTCCTATCAATAGTTCTGATCGCGCCGTAAATTAGCCTTTTGTGAACCACAGTACTGACCCAAGGAAAGGATTCACAAAAATAATGAAATTTCTCTTTCTAAAATGCTATGACATACATTACGCAAATGTACTGCTAGAGAGGATTTATTTTAAGAACATACACTTTTGTCCACAAATTTTCAAATTAGAGTGATGGATAATCGTTCGTAAATTGAAATATATGAAATAACTCATATTTTACAACCGCGTTTTTTTTTTAACTGCGAGGATCATTTCCACTTTTATTTCGTTATCCGCAACTCAAAGTATGAGTCATTCCATCTATTTTCATTCATGTCATTTTCACCACTGGGTATATCACTACCTCACAGTGGCCCGGTCTCCAGTTGGCTTGATGAGCTTAATGGATCTAGAGCGTTACGTGCGGTCATCGCAAAGGTCAGCGTTCGATTCCCGGTCAAGCCTGAATTTTTCAGTTTTTTATTTTTTCAACCGCTTAGGTCGTTTATTCAACTGCGAGGATCATTTCCACCTTCAAGTCTTTCATAAATTGTTCTAGGAGTGAAAAGGTTAAAATGCAGTGCTACGTATAGCCGTGTCTGCTTTTTCTTTCTTTCTTTCAATTTTTTTTTTAATAAGACGCGAACTGAGTCCACTGAACGCCTTGAAAAAACTTATTTTTTATTCTGCTCATTTTCCAAACCACTCTTTTTCTATGACGGCGGGGAAGGGACAGGGTATTCTGCCTATAGTATAGTCTTTGTAGCCATCATGAATTGTGCACTGTCAATTCGACCATATAAGTCGCTCAGACACATCAAGTGAATTTCCACTGTAATAAAAAAAGGGTGTCATTAAAGATTTCATTTCTGGGAATTCAACCATTTTTGATATCAATTTTTCGACTTTGCTCTTGACAATTGCGGTTTTTATGTTTTAGTCCTTAGTGATTGCTGCTGTTGTTGTTGTTTTTTTTATGTCGTTCGATTTTTCTGAGAGAGAACGTGTTTTCTTCCAGTTTTTTTTTTCGGTTTGGGATCATTTGATTTTTCTAACAAAGAAAAGTCGTGTTTCTTACTGAAAACGTTGCCGCTGACCAAGTGGTTAGCACTAACACTGGAGGCCACTTAGCAACCACATTGGCAGCCACACTGGTTGCCATATTGGCAGTCATATTGAAATTCACGTAGTTAGTTTTCCCGCTCTTTAAAACCCTTGTCGACTGAGCGGGAGATAATAACTCAGTAAGTTAACCGGCCAAAATTCCTCCTTATCTCTGCGGCCTCTTCTGAGGAATTCCTTTCAGCGGCGCCATTAAAAAATGCCTTAGGCACCAGGTTGGCTTGCATTTGTTTACAGTGCCTATCAACAAGAAATGATTTATCCAATTTTTTTTAACATAAACATTCATCACTTTTGTGGTTCTATTTTGTAGTGACTTCAATTTTCATTTTATTATGGCGATGTAGATGAATATTAGACGACCGAACAAACTGAAACATTTCCAACTACAATTAATGAACACTTTCGCGACAAGCAAAGAAGAACTGAAGAAGACCTGAGGCCGATTTAGGCGATAAAAGCAGATCTCACACCATTGTGCTCACAAATCTTCTCAGTTTGTCCTTAGACACGAAATGTAGTGTGCAAATTGAACGATAAACTAGTTTACCTCAGTTGCGCATGGTATACAAACGTCGGGTGATTTTGAAAAATGTTTGAAGGAAGACGAAGTACAGATACAATCTCATAAGGGCGTAACAAGCAGGGATTTCTGACTTGCATGGAACGTGACGGGAGCCGGCATGGCCGAGCGGTTAGATGGCTGGACTTGTACTCCAGAGACCCCGAGTTCAAGTCCCCCACCCCACCCCCCATGACCGCGGTAGCTGGATTTGTTCTTGGTAGTGAGCCCAAGTTCAAATTCACGATCAAGCATGTAAATAGTCAACTGGTTTACATTGGACCGGTTGGACTGATTATTAACCTTGTTATGTTTATTTGAATTATCATTCGATGCAAATTTTTCTTCCTTTTCATTGGCCGACAGCCCACCATTTGACCTGTAAATAACTGCCTACAAATAACGGTCGCCAATGCGCACTGTTATCCAACTGTGTTTGGCTGCAAATAATACACTGCTCATGCGTAAATGAAACCACGCTTTTCTCCTCCATGCGATCGCTCTTGCGTAAAAATGGCAGATCGCTTGGCTTCCCAAATATATCATTAAAAAACAAACTCGGTGATCGAATGATCAAACAATTATTTGTTTCCGTTGTTTGCTCGGCCCCACAAGCCTTTGCGCTATAATACTTCCGAGGGTAAATTAAAGAATTAATTATTTATCATTATTGTTATTATTATTACATCATATTACATCTCTTGTTGTAGACATAGGAATTGGGGTAGCCCAGACTTAATGTAATTTTGATTTTTTTGGTTTTGGTTTTTTTTGTAACAATTCAATCTCAAGCAGCCAATAGTAAATTGCCTATGCGTAGCGAGATTTACAATTGTACATTAAAAACACAAATAAAGTTTCCATGAATTATCATTATTACTATTTATTACTTAATTTATTTTTTTGTGATGGAGGGGAAACGAACGTCGGATTAGGACATAAGTGAACGTGACTAAAATAACAGTCATAGCCTCTAAATTAGCCCCAGTTTACACAAAAGAAATAACATACTTGGCAACTCCTTTGGTGTTTGCGTACAGAGTTTCCGCCTTCTGCTTTGCTTCGCTTTCTGTCAGACGATGGTTGAACTGAAGAAGCAACTTCTCAGCATATTTTTGCCCCGCGCCATAAATACGACCATAGTTGAAAATCTAAAAAAAAAAATAAAAGGAACGATTGTTATGTTTGCTGGTTGTTCTGTGTCATTCCCAGTCGCTCGCAATCGCTCAGCCTTGGGAAGCCTGCACAGAGGGAAGCCGTTTGCAAAGGAACTAATGTAAAATGTCAGCCGTGTCATTCCTTAACCCACGGGTGGGTGAGTGGGGGGGGAGTGGGACGAGGGAAGAGAGAGAGACTACTTTTAACTGTGGTCCGCTTTCTCTCCTGACGGTGATTTGGGGGTGGGAGGAGACGCCTGAGGCTTCCATCTCACCTCGACTAACATCTCACCTTAGCATGATCTCGACTTATTCCAATAGTTTCGGCAGTTTTGCTGTGCAGATCTGTTCCTTCTGACTTCTTACCTTGTAGCGTCATCCAACCGAACGCTGTGCTACCTGCGAAAATCCGCCAAAACAGGGTATCTAATTCACCTTAGTTACAATGTAAAAACTTTGCTTATAAAATTTGTAACCGATTCAGCTAGTTTACAGGCCTTCCACTAAAATAATGAATCACAACCTAAATCAAACATGCCAAGTTTACGAAGTCAGTTATTACTACCGGATAGCGAGTTCGAATGCTGTTCAGCCCACGTTTTATGCTGGTTTCACGCAAGGAAGTACGAGCTACGAGGGAAGTAGAAACGAAAACTCTCTTCCTCTTGCTTCGCGAGTAAACGCCTGTGGACGGCGCACGTCAACCGGGGTGGGCCCTGTATTATTTTAATATGCCTTAGTGCTACCAAATTTGTATTGCGGCTAAGTGTCTTTGCTCGTCTAGACACAATTTGCCCGTAAATTTGGGCAAAATCGCTGTCCAAAAACACAAAACGTCCACTTCCGGTTGATCTCTTAAAAACGTCCTTCCTTTTACCAATGTGACGGCTGGTAAAACCCAGCCTTTTAACCCTTTAAGCCCCAATATCCACAAGCAAATTCTCCAAACTGATCTCTATACATTTCTTTAAAGAATAAGTTGAGAGAATTTGATAAAAGATCAAAGCATCTTCCCTTTAGTGATCACTTCATTAATTGTCATAACCTTATCTCTTGACAAGGTATGGATATCTTTAGGAGAAAGTTGGTGTTGGTCACCATTGGGGCTTAAGGGTTAATTCGTTCTGTTAAAACCACTCTTCTCTTCAACGTTTGACATACATTTTTTATAACCCTCTTACCATGAATCCCAGCGAAATGCGCATCTCCTAATATGGCAGCAATCCACAGTTCTTGACTGTCTACATCAGCCCCTACTAAACAGTACCCAGGAGGAGCCCGCACCATAGCCTTTAACTCAGACCCCACACGATCCTCCTGAAGGCGAAAACCGATGAAAGAGTAAGGTTATGACTAGAATGGATATCTTAAAAGCAGGTTGGACACCTTTTGTTTATTACATAACGCTATACTCCTCGTAGAGAACCATTTATGCGAGTTAATTGCCTGGGCAGATTTTTTAAAAAAGTGGGGAAATCAGAGTAAGAGACAGCTGTGCAAGGAAAGAGTTGAGGGTTAAGCACTCTTTTAAAAACGGTTAGCTCTTAATAAAGTGGTGATCAACCTCATGTTAAGTACGTTAAAATTAACCGGTGTCGGCGGTTAGCCCTTGATGGTGTGGTGGATGCGGATATGGATTACACATCATATGATGCGGGTTCAGTTTTAAGTTATAAGACTCCTATCATGTAGTTTGAGTACAGATGACAATCTGATTTTGGCGTATCCATTCTAGGTACAATCAAAACAGTAACCGTATGTATATTTCACATGAACCTATGCAACGACTACTGTCACAGCGCCTGGCCAGTGTTAGTCTATCATTTAAGACTGAGAAGAAGAGGGACGTAAAATAACTTACACTACTGTTCTACTTTCTGAGGCGGAGCGAAGCTGCAACGCACCGATCTCTAAAGTGGAGTGTCCTATATCGGACAGGCTCTGTGCCACACTTAAGCGGCGAGTGAACAGTTATTCGGAACGCAGAGGAAGTGAATAAGTAGGAGCGAGGACTGGAACCCACCGAGACGGAAGTAATTATTCAGTAGTGAGGACTGAGATTTAGAGCACTAAGCACTCTCGGCTAATTGCTCCGGCACGATGTTCGATGAGCGTGAACGACTTGCTTCAGTCCCGTGCGGTTGCTGGTCAAACTACACCAGATAGAGCGATTTTCGTATAACCTTGAAATGAAAACGCGCGAACAAAACAGAAACAACAAACGAACGGAAATAGAGCGATTTGATCGGTTTGTCGAACGGATACAAACGTCCGTGGCTTTTGATTGGTTAAGCGAACGCTCGGGTGCAAAAACTTCATGCCCGAAGAACTTTCTAGAAATCAATCGATACTTCGCTTTGACGTCATACTGCAACACGACTGGCCAATCGAACAATGCCTTCTCCATATTAGGGTTTTCTTTGGTGGGAAAACAAAGAGTCCATGTTTTGATCTTTTCATTCATTGGCTGATAAAACAAATAACGAACACTTACCGAAACCAGTTTTCAAGATCATACGAAAATCGCTTTAGCATTTTCTTTCCACTCAAAAAGCTAACCAGTGTAGTGTAAGCATATCCTTACTCCTAAATTCTTGTTTAATAAAATTCTTAGCCACTTACCCTGGGGTTACTAGCAGTCAGCCATGTCGGTTCCACTGCCCTTCTTGTTACCGTTCCAGCAGTGATAACTCGCGGCAAGATGGTGCCTAGCATGTTATCAGCACTATATTTATCGGATCTGCAATCAGAAAGGAGGAGCTTTTTTAGCTATGTCACCCAGAATGCACCCTGCGAGCAGAGCTTCCTAGCTTTTGTCTACTTGAGAAATAAGGAAAAAAGGAGGCTCAGTGTCTGAGTCACGTCAAACCTCTGAGGTCGCCGCAGCCCGAACGTCTGGACTGGTCAATCTTGTTTTCTCTCGTCAAATTGTTTTTTTTTTTTTCGAGTACAAGCATCCCTTTATTGATAAACCGATGGTCACAAACGAGCCCCCTGTAGCAAGCGTGCGGCTGTTAGGCCTGGGTTCCAAACTATATCCTAGCAACATGCAGCGCACGCTCAACAAAGATCTGACTCGATTCATGCAGAGTCTTTCTCGAGTATGTCCAAAATGTACCTAACAAGACAATCCCGTCCCCAGGCCTCTCCTTAAAAAATGGGAGAGGCGGGCCCTGGGAACGAGGTTGCTAACAAGAGAAAATTGAAGACTAGAAAGATTTGTAATAATAATAATAACAATAGTAATAACAATAATTCCGTTATTTACCCTCGGCAGTATTTATAGCAAAGGAGGGGCAGAGCAAATGCCAGAAACAAATAATCTAAATCAAACTTAACGGGTTAAGAAACCCAACTGGCTGGAGGCAAACCAGCTCGCTATTTAAAAATGTGGCCGAGGATCCGAACTCGGGACCATCGCGAACAAATCAAGCTACCGGTCAGAGCGTGACTTGAACTCGAGGCCTCCGAATAACAAGTCCAGCGTTCTAACCGCTAGGCCACGCTGCCTCCCATGTCCGAGTGACTGATATTTCTTTCATACCCTGTTATTTCTGCGGGCAGATCGTCTTTGTCAAACCAAACAGCCAACTGAGACCTGAGAGGTAAAAACAAACAACACCACTGTGATGTCAGGCTCACACGGGGAGGGACAGGATTGGAGAGAAATGAAGACGAACAGGGAATGCGTCATTTTACTACAATATCAACTTCCTGTCGATTTTCTTCCTCCTTTTTTTCTATGTTTTCTTACGGCAATACTTAACAAAATGAAATTTAGGATTTTTAAAAGATTTAAGACTTAAAAGGAGCTATGTCCTCAGGATATTACTGTTTTGGTCAACTCTGTGCTTAAGTTATTATATTTACTTAGTACCTTTTCTCAAACACTAAAATGAGAGTAAATGCTCCCGTAGATTTATGGACAAGATATCAAACAAATTCATAGGGAACACTAACCACAATATGGATAAGCGCTTGTCTGCTAAGCGGGAGGCCGATGGTTCAAATTAAACCTCGACAAGATCAACACTGAGGGTCTTAAATAACTGGGGACGATAAACCGTAGGCCCCATCTCACAACCCGTGCACAAATTAATTCTGTGGGATGTTAAAGAACCCACGCACTGTTCGTAACGAGTAGGGGACGTAGTCCCTGGTGTTGTGGTCAATCTTTCATGGGGAAAGCAACTGTTACTAGCCACAGTAATTAGCACCACGCGAAGATGCAGTGATCCTGCCAAGAATTTTGCGAACCTAAGTAAATAAATAGTCACTGTTTTATCCTCTATACTCTGTTTTCTAAAAATCCGAACCTTATTCTCTTCTGAGCATTTCTCCACGACGAAATCATCTTGTTAATGATCAGAGTTTTATGAGCGCTGTGGTCTCCAGAAGCCACCAACGTTCCATCCTCAATCTTACTGATGTAGTCTTTTGCCAAGGGATTCCCGCAACGGTAGTTTTCACCATTCTAAAACAGGAAAAGGTCAGAAATGATAACCTGAATTTTCGACTGTCTCAGGCTGTAGTCACTTGATATAGCAGATCCAAAAAATTTTAACTAAAAGAGTTTTGTCATCAATCACTGGGACAATTTCAATTTTTTTTCACTATTTATTCAAAATATTTCTCCGTTTCTGATCGGCTAAAATCACACGCATAATTCTCATGCCCAGCTACTGTTGACCAAATTTGGAACAATTTGCCATATTGAGCCGATGACGTCAAATGTGCAGCAAAGTTGTAGATTATTGAACCGTTAACCGAGAAAACCTAGGGACCAGTTTTAGTTGTTTTCGAAGTGAGTAATGTGCGAACATTTTACTCGTTTCACGGCGAACTATTGTCTAAAAACATGGCAAGAACAGTAAGAAGACAACTCGACGGACGACATCTGCCATTTGGAGAATATTTGCAGACCCAAACAGCCGTTTATCTCCTAAACTTCCCGATAAAGATGCACTATCGATATGAACTTAACATCGACCGAGGTAAGAATGTTTTAGCTTGTTTTTAATCTTGGAATTATTTTGAATGAATAATAAAGCAATCTCGGAGGGTCCCCGATCTGCAGAATTCTTTATCCCCTACGAAAGCCAAATTCAATAATTGCTAAATATATACAAAGTTAAAATTAAAGTTAAGCGTTTTAATCAACCAGTTAAAATGGAAGTAGTCTCAGCAAAGCCAAAGGTAGGAACTTGCTTATCACAAGTCCCCCGTAGTTCGGTGGTTTAATATCCAATTATAGATTATTTCTTGCTCAAAAGCCATTAATGAACATCAGCGGCTGATAACAAGCTTCGAACAAGTCTGCTCATGCGCAGTAGGGAAAAGAGTGGTTTGCCGTTTGCCGAAATGCTCTGCTCATTCGCAGTTCAACCCTAGTGTTGGCGGCTTTGGCAGCAAACTGAATTCCTTTCACGACGAAACGTGATTTGTCAGTGATCACTATCATGTGCTCTCTTAGGGGGTCAACCAACGAAAAAACTTGCCAAAACAAGCAGTTACGTATCGAGTTTGTAATTTCCTTCCACAAGTCTAAAATGTCTAGATCAAATGTCGTCAAGTTTCGCACAAGAATTGCGCGCGCTCACTTCTCAGGGTACCGTCGGTTGATATTGCATCAATAACCGACACACAACGATCAACTCAACCCATATTGAATTACAAGTTTTTAAACATTTGTTGTCTAGAATAAGCAAAACGTCCGTGATTCCTAACTAAAGCCGCTTATTGATCTGGTTGCCCCTCTAAAATACCACGTGACACAGCCAACACCATTTTTCCAATTGGTTTATTGCTCTCTATGTCTTTCAACTTATAGTTTCTTCTGTTTTTGTTTCAAACCTTATGAGGTATGCGGAAGAACCACACTCCTGGAAGATCAACATCATTAAAAGGCCCAACTCCATGATAAAAATCAGGCTTGCTTTCTGTACCCGAGATTGTTTCTTGGCTTTTAACTTTTGATGCTTTCTTACTCGGAGTCGTATCAGTATCAGTTTTTGGCGAGGCACTGCGTCTCGGTTTCTTCATTTCTTCCAGCTCTGATTTTGTCCACAGTTGATCTTCACTCAGAGAGTAAACATCCAATTCGTTGTCATCAAACGTCGAGTCCTTGCTATCACCCTTTTCCTGATTTTTGTTCATGCTGTGCTTTCTCCAGAGATCATTAAACGCTCTGAAATTTGAAAGAACGCCGTCAGATATTCATTGAAGTAACTTCTCCTAAACCCACCCGCTTAAGATGCTACCCACGCAGTGGAATTGTAAACGAAAAAGCTTTGACTTTGGAACAGAAAAGACTTGTTCTGCCATTCTCTTAGACATTTAAGGAATCACATAAGAAATCTATCGGCAAATGTAGGCAGGAAGCCTACGAAGACCAAAATAGCTTATAAGCAGAAAATGGCAATGTTGATACAAGAGTTTTATGGATTATACTTTAGAGAAATGCCGTCGAGATTCCGGCTTAGCTCCAGCACTTAGTTTCACTTCAAATAAAATCTGCGTTCATTTGCTTAAACTTAACGATCCAAAGCCATAAGATCGCAGAGGCGTGTAAGTGCAAAATCTAGCCCTAGTCAAATCTACCTATTTTGCTTGGTTTAAATGCCAACCATTTCCCTTTCAAAACTTACGTGTCTACCTACCTAGTTGGAAATGTTAACTCTGGTTTCTCTGTTTCCACATGTTCGTCTTCGTTACTAGGCAAGGTGACCAGGTTGCTAGTGAGATTATCTGTTCTTCCAGGGACCAGGTATCCCCAGCCATGCTTACGAGTGTGGTACAGTGGAAATCCATCCCAAGTCATGCGCAGTAGCATGGGCGCAATTTGACACTGAGGGCTGATGTTTACAGGCCCTTCCTTCCACTCTTCTTTGTCCGATGGTCCAATACATAGAGATCGGTACCACCTAAAAATACGGTCGAAAAATGTGTTTTGTTTGCATTGTTTGTGGAAAACACCTTCGCAGAAAATCAAGTTAAAGTAATAAAGGAGCTACGTCTTGAATTGCGCATGTACGAGATGTGTTTGTTTCATGGTTTCTGTTGGATCAAGGTCGGCCCCGTGATGATAGCACTTGCTTGCCTCCATTGTGGAAGGTCTCAACGTCGACGCCATAATAGGTGCGGTTACACTAGCCATTTTATCCATGGACTAATGGCTGTTGCCCATGGGAAAGCAACTTTTTGAGTGTGACTGATTTCACCAAGATGAAATTACTTCGGGGAAATTTCCATGGATACGTCAAAAAGAACAAAAGAATTACTTACGACAGTTTCTGAGGTAAGTTATATGGGTTAATAAGAACCCAAAGCCGCTCAACCGATCACGAGAAAGTGAAATGTGCCAAACAGTAAAAATCACGTGTTGTTGCGGACGGACGGTGAACGCGGGCGGGCGGAGTTCGTCTTGGCGCCAAATTTTCTCGGATGGGTAGGTTACTTTATTTTCTTACCCATGGTGAAACTGGGAGCTTTGCGCGCCAAAGTTTGGAAAATTACGTCTTGTTTACGTGAACAGGAGTTTTTGAGCAAACAGCTGTCAAAATGGAAATTAACAGGATTTTAATTAATTAACTTTTGATAAAAGCACCTTGAACATTCGCAAGTGTTCAAGAATTCTTTCCTTACAAAGTCGTTGCAACCATTTTTTTAAGCCGTCCTTTTGACTTTTGAGCAAGAATTTGCCTTTCTTTTAAGCGAGAATGAAGTCGACGTCTTCCTTTCTCAGTAGTCTCAAAATTAAGGGCTGAAACGCTCTTGCTACGCTTAATCTACGTGGAGATTTTATTACAAGAGTAAAATTAAAATTAATGGTCGAAACCGTTTACGATATATGTTTACGACCGTTCCCGTGAAATCGGGTTCAATTTTTTTCCGTTAAACCAGGTTGAAAGTTTTTTCATTGCGAAATAACCTCAAACATTTTGAAAGCTTTGGGAAAAATGTAAAACCTTTGGAGACAGTACGGAACTTAAGCAAGGACGACGACGACAGCAGTGAAAACGTCGGTAAAACAAATGAATTTGCGTTCTTTCAAAGTTAATCGCGTCTATTTGGACCCGCTAAATATGTCAAATGCAGGCGACTTTTCTCGGAGTTGAATTCTTAAGCATTTTATTCAAGTTCAAAAAGAGGAAGGAAAATTCCTCGATTTATGTCCACGTCCTCCAAAAAACGTCAAATTAGGAGGTTTTACGTCGTAGTCGTGCAGTGGACTTCAAAGAAAATAATGTACTAAAAAGCGTGATACACGTGCAGAGCTGTTGTTTTGATCATTAAACCTATTGTTTTTTGAAGTTGTTGTCGTCGACGTCGTCGGAGTTGCTTCAGCTGCCAATTAAGATCCAAGGGCGGCGAAAGCTACGAGAACGTCATTAAAGCAAAAGGGTTGGACGCCGATGTCGGTTACACAAGACGATTCGCAAAAAACAAGGTCGCAACAATATTTGCAACGCTCGGTTGCACTGAAAACAGTTGTTGCCAATCGTCCCGTTGTTGTGAACCGACAACTCTACGCGTGCATCCTACTTTTTCTCAGCAGTAACTGCATGACTACGACGTGAAACTTCCACAATTCACGTTTTAAACAACAAGAAGACGATTTCTCTGTTTCTTTTTCGAACTTATTTACAGTCGACCTTAAGAATACAAAAACGTCTTCGTTATCGTCGCCTTCTTGGGTGCCTTTAATAAGTTCCCTAATGTGGGTTGTGTTTATTGTTAGTTCTCTCCCTTACCCCGAGAGGATTTTCTTCGTGTTCTCCGGATTTCCCTATCCCAAAAAGCCAACCCTTTCAAACTTTGCATTGTTGGGATTGTAAAATGGAGTATTAAGGGTTGAAAGAAATAAAAAACAGCAACAACAACAATAATTCACTTACTTAGGATAACCTGGCAAGTTCTGTCGTCTCTTGTACATCACATCCACAGCTGGAGGAACGGTAGCTATCATATCAGTGGAGCTCTTTAATCCTTCAATTACCTCCACATTGTTATCATCGATCAATTCATCTTCAGAAAACAAGCCAGACGTTTCTTCTACAGTTCTGATGACATTAGTAGTGTTTTTTTCCACCTTGGATTGCCTTTTCTTCTTTGGCTGTTTCAGTTTTTTGGTTCTTATTTCTTGTACTGACCAGTCTAATTCCCAGAGCCATGCATCCTCTGCATACCTGACCAAATTTAAAGAACAGGAATGTGCTGCATAAATACCCTAAATTGCTGCTTATAAGCTCCACCGCCTATAACCCCCACCCCCCTCCCACCCTACACCCACACACACATACCCTGTTGTAGGCTTACCTAACTGTAAACAAAAAATATTTCACAATTATTCCTCGAGCCTGAATGGGCTCTGAGTCAATAGCCCATGAGGCTGAAGGCCGAATGGGCTATTACCTCAGAGGCCATGAGGGAGAGGGGAATAACTTTTTTTAGTAAAATACAACTAGTTGGTCAAAAATATCGAGAAAAAAAAATTTAGCTAGTTAAAGCTAGACTTTAATCCTTTTACTTTAATCCTTTTTTGCCGCCAAAAAGCCTGTGCTTTTCCCTACTAGGGGGCTATAACATATAGCCTAGTAGTAGCTCAACCAATCAGAATGCAGCATTGATAATAGACCACTAGTTGGATTTTACTAATCTGATTATAGGCCCCCTGGGTATAAGCCTTCCTAAAATTATATTAAAATGAATTAGATTTATAAGGACGTTTTGAAGATTTATTAAAAACCAGTCAATGCAAAAGGTATTTTGATCAGCATGCTATAACTTGTTTAGAAGCAATTTTTCGACTTTGGTTATGAGCCGCTTGACATATAAGCCCCTCCATGTATAAGCCCTCCGAAAACCCTTATGTAGATGTATAAGCCCAGGGATTATAAGGGGCACTTTATGCTCTCAGCATATAATATTATTTGTGGGCAAGATCAAGCAAATCTTGTGTTCTGATTGGCTACACAAGCTGGCAAAATGGGCTCATCTTGGCCCTCAGGATTTTCCCAATGGTCCCACTAAAAAAGATTTCTTTCTGCCCACATAATAAATCCTTTATTGACCAAGCTTGTGCCTTTGACTTCTTCTCAGTCCATAAATATTTGTATCCAGACTAAACACTTGCTCAATAATGCATACATTGTAATCCCCAACAGGGGCAGGCATCTAATGTGGAAGTATTATGAAGACAATACAAATAAATGCAGGGTCAAAAAAAATGATTATAACTCTTTTCACTCCATGTAAGGTAATTCAGATTCTGCAATACAGGAAATTTTTGCTCCTAGAATCCGGAGTCATGGGCTTTGGAATCTGGAATTCAGCTCTAGGAGTTCAGAAACCTGCTAACAATTCGAATCCAGAATCTAAATTCCACCGACAAGGAATCCAGAATCCAGTAGTTGTTATCTGGAATCCATAGTGTGGAATTCAGAATCCAAGACTGTCTTGGATTATCTAACATGGGGCGACTCTTTCCAAACCTTTTTCCATGAAGACAATTGCAAGTATCATCTGCCAGTTTCATCAGTGAGCGCTTCATCTCATTTTCTAAGTCATCATAGGTATTGTCAGCGTCCCTGATGTAATTTTCCCAAGATTGATTGACGGGGAGATATGCTGATCCCATTTCTAACATCCCAGCAAAAGACACAGGGTGAGGAAACCTATCCAGGAACTTGGGCCAAAGGGCAGCAAATACTTCCTGAGTTGCAGCTGTATCCTTAGCACAATATGTTACCAACTCCTTTTGAAAAAAATAATTAGCCAAAGATAAATAACTTAAAGAGCCCAAAACAGAGCGTTGGTTTCATTGATAGCTTCATTTTAGGAAACTGTAAGGTGCTGGGAAATAATTTATTGTACAAGAGATCAATAAATTAACTGTCAACAACAGGAGAAATGTTGCTGATCAGCATCAGATGGTTACATGAAGTGTTAGTAATATAATTTTTTTAAAGTAAAGATTGACTGAAAAAAAAAAATTTAAATATAAGTTTTGATGTATGACTTACAGAAACTAAGTCCAGCGACATGAAATCAATATAATGCCAACATTAATTTTTCATATTCTACTTTTAGAGAACCTCATTTAATTTCTTTTTTTTTCTTTATACCTGGAAATGTTCTCGAACATCATCAAGCATCCCTTCCACAAATATTTTCACCATTGACTTGTCTAAATCATCTCTCCCACAATAAAGAGACTGAAGGTCCTGCAGCTTATTCCCTGAGCCACCCAACATCCATGGCACTTTTCCAATGCGACCTGCATTTGCTGACTCCCAAAGGTTGCGCTGCAGACTTGTGAAGCCTGCAATGCACATGTGAAGACTCAGAGTATCCAGAAAATATGTCTTTGGTCCCTGAAATAGGCAAATTAAAAAGGAACTGGAAATGTGATCGACAACACATCCACTTAAAGTGAGTGAACCTTGCTTGAACCAAAACATACAGTCCTGCACAAATTAAAGAGGATTCTGCTGTCAGTAACCATGCCCCAAACTTACAAAGGCTTAGGTAAAATATTTCATAAGTTTAAATAAAAAACTTATTGTGATGCGACAATACTAATTATTCATTCTGGGAATGAAAGGGCAAAAAAGGGTCATTTTGTATGTAATACTATTTAGACTAATTACAAGGCAATATAATTATGCAGGGTGTTCATTAGGCATCAGAGATAACAGAATTTTCCATTTACTATGCAGAATTCCCGAGCTAACAATTGGTAGCCTCTGACTATTTTTTATTCAGACATGGGAGCCTCTTTCAAAATATTCTCCTGCAACATTACACCTTTCTTCTGCTAGCAGAATTCTTACTGAAAACCCTGTATATGGCAATTCTCTAATCCTGCTTCTGTCTTCACTTTCCTTTTAATATAATGGATACTTTTGATAGTCCGAGTGGTACTGACAGTTCATGGTTAAACAGTCAGCGAAATCTATCCACTTGAAAACATAACAGACTAAGCAATCATACCTTAATATAATACTGCTCTTTTATAAATGATCTGTCATATCCAATAGAATGACCAACAATAAGCCTCTCTTTCCACTCTGCCTGTCTCCAGTCTTGTCCCTCAGGAATCTCTAGTGGTATGTATAACTTAGGTGTTGGCTGCACCAACCACTGGTAACTCTTGTCTTCTATAAGTCTTGGACTCACCCAACTGTACCTGAGTAGGCATGAGTATGAAATGAAATGAAATGAAGAGTCGTGGATGAGAGGACAACAGACACGCCCTCTTACCATACATTTTAACATATGAACAGTATACAAGCTCGGGTGTCAGCATATAAAGGCACCACTGGCAGCCGCTCTCAGTCCATTTGTGAGCTTATTGTACCCTGTCCTGGCAGTGACCCAACCCATGATGTGAATGATGTGATGAGTGAAGGTTGACCACAACATCGGGGTCTACGTCCCCTACTCTTTTCGAACAGTGGTGCTAAAGAAATTAATTAAACTGGTCCCACAAATGGACAGTATAACATCAAAGCCTCCACTAACAAAGACTGCTAAGGAGGGTTCACATTTGTACATCGTGGTTTGTGTAGAGGTGAATATCAGAATATAAACTACAAAGAGGATATTACTGGAAAAATGCATATTGGCTCATTGATCCAAGACAGGGGGTTGTAAAGGCATGTTCTTGATTTTATGCATGCATTTTTTCATTGCTTATCAAGCCAGAATTACATAGCAAAACTCGGGAGCTATCGACCTGAATCAACATTGTTTAGTTAGTGAATCAAATTTCTGTTGATATTTTTTGAAGAACATCCTTTCATATTTATAGAACTATTCATAACATGTAACTTTACAGCGCTCTATTAATTTTAACGTCAATAATTTTATATCAATACTAAAACCATAAACTGGTTCATGTCGTCGCCACGTGAAGTCTTAATAAAGAATCCTAGTGCTAGTACAAAGAAGACGTTACTTGAAACAAAAAATGGGACATTAAAATGTTTAAAACAGCACTATTCGACTGTGCGATCAATGAAAAAGGTTGCAATGTTGACAGAGAATGGGGCATTTGCCCTCTTTTTTCGTTACCACCTCGGGGGATTTGACCGCCTCAAGAGTCCCCACCCCCAGGAATTTGCCATCCAAGGCAAAAAAAATGCTAGTGCCCGGGGGTGTTGGGCACAGCTGGAATTGACTGACGCATAATATCCCTAATCCAGAGCTTCAAGTATTAAATGGCAATCCCAGATCCTGAAAAACCTACTAGGTAATTCTGTAAGTTGTGTTGATCACCTACCAAGCAGTAGGTGATGCTGCTACAGCAATAACAGGAAAAGGACCTTCATTAACAGAAACTTCAACGTCAAAGATTAAAGCATCCTCGTCTGGAACATCCACTGATGATGTAACAAGATCCTTGTCGTCATATACATACTTAGTCCACCCTGGAGAGAAACACCACTCATTTGGTATTGCAGGAAGTCTTAATTCCGCTAACAACTTAGCCTTTTCAAAATACGGCCTGCTTTGTTGCTCTGCGATGTTTCTAAAGTGTTCATCGATGTTTGAGCCCAGCTGGGGTGGTAGCTCAAACTCCACTTCAGGTAAGACTGTCCCACTTTTCTTCCACAAGCTGTGTGCAGTCAAATGTTCTTGGCATTTTTTAATCGTCGTTGGATCGTAGGTATCCATTTTGCCACGGAACACTTGAGCGTGTAGCGAACTAGACAGCATTTGTATTTCAAGTGGGTTGAATCTCTTTTGTTCTTCATTTGGCTCGATCTCATGAAATGTTGTTGATGATGAACACGTGCTACGCGGCAGACGAAGCAAAAGAAATCTCGCCGGAATTCCTGTAGGCCATCTATTCCAGCTCGTTTTTATCGCGCGATACATCGTTAAGAATTTAAGATCCTTTGCATCTATGAAAAGTATACGAGAGAACGATGAAATGCGCCAAACAATATGCTGCAATTGACATGATGAAGACTCGAAGTTCCAGAGGCCATTTTTCGCGCCTTTGAAACCATTCCACTTCGCACTAGGGGAGGGGGAAGACCTACTCACACTGGAATATCGTGCTAAAGGAAATAAACTAAGTTTTCGCATTATTTTTTCCTAAATCAACCACTTTTAGTATCCAAGATGAGAATGTTTTCATAAAAAAACTATTTCAATATTTTTTACGCAGCCTTTCACTCTTCTGATCAACAACCTCCCCTCCCCCGCCCCCCGCTTCCCCACACCCGTTTTCACACTGAAAACCTGTAGCTACACTTAACGCAAAATACATGACCTGGTACACTTAAAATTTCATTGAAAAACCGCTGAAATTTACTTCCTGTTCATCAAAGGCTCGTCGTTGCCTGATGCAACACACCCGTAATCCACCATTTGCTTGGAATTTCTGTAAATTTAAACCCTTTTCTCAATAATTCAAGTTATTTATCGTCTTAGGATAGGTAAAGTACAATGTCTGAATCCCTGAATTCTGAGATGGAAAAGTTGGATGTTCAAGGTAAGCAAAGCAACAGTTGTTTGTCTTGTTTGCGGACGCACGTGTGTTGAAAGGCGGTCGATCCCCTACATTTTTTCATCAGTTCACGGCAAGGAAACCACGATATCGCAGTGGATAATTTGCTAACCTAGAGGGGACGGTCAAAGCGAAACAGATTTGGCTATATTGGGAATTAGAATTTGAATTTTCGTGCACATTTAATCTTACTAAAGCTCACACTAACCTTACTGGTTCGGTGATTTTGCCGGGTTTTGTACTTTGCATTCGGACACTTTATCTCAGAGAACACAATCACTGTCCTTCCTTATAGAACGATGCACATGTGAGATCAAAACAAAGAAAACCTTTTTTCTATTCAATTTTCGCGCATAGAGTGAGTAAGCGTAAGTTATCAGGAATCGTTAAACATATAAGTTTTTGTTTATTTGCCTTGATCGATATTGATTTACTTACACTGCATGTGTTAGAACGTTATTGGCTCATTTCACCTACTAGAATTGATCTGTTTTTCATACTGTAAAGCAGTGATTTTTAAGACAAGATGCAATCAGAAAGTTGCTTGTTCACCGTGAAACCTTCATTTTTACTGTTTCATGATGAAATATGCCTTTTCATGCCTAATTGGTTGAGAGGTATTGTCTATAGATGACACCATAGACATAAATACAGGTTCTTATAAGCGGGTAAGTACTGTATCGACAATGTAAATGATGTTATGGTGGTGCAATTTCTTTTCCTCTGTCTCATGCATGCAATTTTCTGAGAAGTGGACATTTAAACCTTGCAACTTTATCGCAGGAAACAAATCAATAGCAATTTCCCATAAAAAGTTTTTGTTAAAACTTTGCCTATTTCATTTGAGTTTTGAACTTTTTTTGAGGCCATTTCTATGAGCTACGGTGCCAGCCAGAACCAAACAAACCAAATATATGCATATCATGCATCTGGAAATACAAGTACATGCATCAGGTCTCATGCGTGCATGGCTCTTAGTTGATGCACATTTGTTACAGTTCAAATTAAATTCACTGGTTAAATTATTTCCTTCATCTCCTAGCCCTAATTCTTGAATAATAAAGGCTAGGAGACAAATTAAGGAAATGTAGAATCAACCTGGGTTAAAAAATTTTAACTTGAATTTAATTTTAACTTATGACACATGTCTGCTCTGATATACGTCAATGCACATTTAGAGTCATTAGTATACATAAGCTATCTCTTTTTTAAGGTGTAATTTGTTTGCGAAAAGCCAACACGCATCAAACTTTTGGATCAGCAAATGTTAAAAGTACTTTGCACATGACATTAATAATAATATCGTAAAGTAAAACTTTTGTTTGCCATAGATACACTGTACAAGGTTATGTCAGACAGTTTCATTAGGATAACTCTTTCTGTTTTAATTTGTAGGGCCAAGTTAGCTAGAGATGCGCTGTGTCTCCTTTTCTTATCTTCAAAGGGCTTCCTGGCTCTACACCCTAAAGCGTTCCCTTTCAGTTTATTGCTGTAGACCAGATAGACTTCCATGGGTCCCTACACAAGGCAGTGCATGCCAAGCTAGCTTAACAAGGTCCCTTAGAATGTATGCTCCCATTAGATGCCTAGGTTAGTTTTTTTCATATCATTATTTTCTTGAATTCTTTAAATAATATTAATAAGATAGAACTTGAAACTTTCACTTGCATGAAGAATAAGCATCATTAAATTTCATCAGGGTTGTCATTAAGATCCCGGGGCTGGGGATTTCCGCCAGCTACTTTCATAGGAAAGAAGAAGAAAAATAGAACCAAAAGAAATCTCTAGCTGTTTGATTCCCCACCTAGACTTGTTGTATTTACCCAGAGACTTGAGATCTTAGTGACATCCCTGTTAATTTAGGTCTTGTTTTTATTACATTTAGAAACGACATGGCTACTAACACTTCTCTCTTGTAACAGCTGATGGGCCTTTGATGTACACCTCAGAAAAGGAGGGAAATGATGAAACTGGTGATGGTTCTTTACAGAAACCTTTCAAAACAGTAATGCAGGTATTGTAATACTGAAATGATAAACAAAATTGGTTGCTAGCCCTGTTTTTCATCAGAGACAATGAGAATCTACCTTATTGGTGCCTTATTTCGCGGATACTTAATTTTGCAACTTTGGCGACTGTGGAGACAGTATTTCATGGTTTATTTTCGGGATTTATACGTTCTCAACTTCATTTTCTTTTTTTAAAAAGTCTGAACCTTTAAGAAAATTAGATAAACTGGAACAAGCAATGTGTGAAATCTTTGGAAACTAATCTTATTTCACAATGGAAGATACAAAATGGATCTTACCAGTAAAACTAGAAAGCAATTTGTGTTTGTCAAGACCTACCATTGCTATTACATTTAAATTGTTATTTGAATTCTCTATACGGGTATTAAATTCTGCATGCTTTTAATTTCACGAGGATTTATTTTTGCTGATCTTTAATTTTGCGATTTTCTCATAATCGCAAAAAACACGAATAATTAAAGACCCGCGAAATTAAGTACCAGTAAGGTAGGTTAACATGACAACAGGTTTGACAACACATTTTTACCAACAACTGGGTTTTACTGTAAAATTCGATAATAAGCCCCTCCGCCCCCAAACTGTAGAAAGGCAAAAACCCTCCGTCAAATCGCCCCTCGAATATGTTCCAGGGAAGTACCCTTACAAAGCAAAACAAAGAAAAAAAGTAAAATTTTTTCAACAATACTGATTTTAAACTGCTGCTTCCAAAAATAAGCCCTGGGTTTGAAAAACATCTTATTTTGTAATCTTTGTAAGGGGTTTTAGGAAGGCTTTTATACAGAGGGTCTTATAATCAAGGGGGCTTATATCTTGAATAGAAAACTTGCTTCAAAACAAGCTATGGTAGAGTTTGTTGATTTTTAAAAAAAAGTTTTCCATTTACTGGTCTTTAAATTACACCTCAAAAAATCATTACAAATCAAATCAAGAAAAGAAAAGCTAGAGGGGGGCTTATAATCAGATGATTTTTTGTTCACTATAGTCAATTAGATGGGCCTATAACAGCGTGCAAAGAAAGTCGTGTCCGACAGCCCAGGGCTAGTGGATTTTGCGATCGGGCTAGTGAATTTGTGCTTAACTTACCCGACGGGCAAGCGAAGATTTTTCGGAGAATTAAAATTACAAAAGTACTGGTTGTAAATACAGCATGAACCTCTATTTTAGTATGGACATTTTCCCAAGAGGTTAACTATTAATATGTAGTTTTTAGGATTGTGTTCAAAGAAAAATGTTTGTCTGTTATTTGGAAAAACATTACTTTTTTCATTCTGTACTAGTGTGTGACCAACTTATAGTTTTTTCGGTTATTTATTGCTTTTTTGTTAAATAACTACAGCTGATTGTAATGAATAAATGAAGCCAGTATTTTTTTTAACTTACAGTGTAATTAAGAAAGGAATAATTAATAATTATTTTTTCATTCTGCTCGTGACAATTTTTTTTCGGGCTGGTAAAAATGATTTTCGGGCCAGTAGATGTTAGTTACAGCTTGCCCGAAGCCAAGCTGTAAAATTAACTTTCTTTGCACCCTGCTATAACAAGGGGGGCTTATAAATTTGGGGGGTTTATAGGTGGCAGTTTTTGGTATTCATAGTGCCAAGTTTGGTGAAAAGAGGTTACATCAAGAGTATGCAGAAAGCATAGTATTAATTAAGGAATATGTTTTTGTGATTTTGTTTCATAGGCCTTACGTACCTCTGAAGGGAAGGAACCTTTACCTCAGATTATGGTGGATGGCAAAGATGAAGGAGAGGTACGATGGTGAATTTTCAAATTGTAACAGTTTTGAGTGGCAGTATTTGTCAAATTCAAGGTTCCAAAAGGCCTTTCTGTCGTAGGTTTTAGTTCACAAATGAATTTCAGGTTAAAATGGTTTCAACCCAGCTTGATTCTCAAGTTTCGCTGCTTCCTAACCATTATTATTCATGACTATGAGTAGTAATTGTTAGGGTTAAGAAGCCAAGGAACTTGAGAATCAACCTAAAGTGTAAGTTGATACCATTTTTACCTGAATTTCATAATTTGACCTACCAGTTTTACATAAACTATTAAAATAAATTTTAATTTAATGGCTGATTATGCATATTTGCCTCCCGTTAAAGCATATTATTCTCCCCCCACCCCACCCCTCCTACGTACATGTGTACATGTATGAGCAGTGTAAGGTGGTCAGTGTAGCACAGTAAATTATGCATCAACTCCAGCCATTTTTTCTTACATAATTTGTACATGTCAGTTGTGTCATATAATCATGATTATTATTTCAGAGATACGAAAAGCTTGCAAAGGCCCAGCTAAAGAAACTGAGCAAACTTTATGCTCAAGAGAAAAAGAAATCTGAAGACAGGGAGAAAAAGGAGGTTAGTGTAGATTAAACCAAGGTTGTGGACCTTTCTGTCTCTGATAATCAGTTTAGGAGAGGTGTGATGTAGTTCCAGCCTTTGGACAAATATCACAATGTTATGGCTTTGAGGTGAAACTTCTTTGATGTTACTTTTGAGTAGACATTAATTTTGTCACTAGAATTGCTTTTTTTACAAAATTAAATTTGGGGCTTTAAAATACAGGTAATCTGGAATCTTTTGCTCTTATAAGTAACATAAAGTACAATGGAAAATCCTAGATGGGTTATAGTCCATCACAAGGTTACCCCCAGCTGTATTTCGTTTAATTTTTCCTTGCTTATGTAACTTTTTTTTTGACCTTCGCCCACCTGCCCCCATAACTTTTCTAATGGTCCATCCCTTACTTTCAGATTATTATAGCCAACCATCGTGGGTGCTACATTTGGGTTGTTACTATTATGATTTATGCCCTAATTTCTTTTGTTTTGTTTTTTTTTAAGGCTGAAAAGGCTCAACAGAGGGAAAAGAATCTTGAAGAGGCTAAGAAAATTACAATAAAAGAAGACCCAAGTTTGCCCCCTGCCCAGAGAGTAAGTTCTTCACCGATCAGTATCTTTGGCCAGGTTGAAGTTGCCTGTTATTATTTTGTTCTAACTAGAAAATACAATGTAGATGTAATCTAGTGCATACTGATATAACTGACTCTTATACTGAATTCAAGGCAGGTCTTGATTCTCATTTGCGTTGTATCACAGATAGGAATAAAAGATTCAGTGACACATCGTGACCAGAGGGTAAAGGTGTTTGGCTGGGTGCACAGGCTTAGAAGACAAGGCAAAAATCTGATGTTTTTAGTTCTTAGAGATGGAAATGGTTTCCTTCAATGTGTTCTGTCAGATCAACTGGTAAGCATTCGCAATTTATTTTAACAGATCAGTAGCTTAAAATGGGCAGCGGGAATGGGAAAATGAACCATGAAATGATACATGAGATATGGGTGTTAAAATTTGAAATGTGTGATGATCGAAATCAGCGGAAGGTGGATAAAAGGTGGGAAATCAGACTTTTTCTTTTTACTAAACAGAATTTTGAAGATAATATATTATAACTGGGGCCCTTATAATACAATGCAAAATTAGTTATTAACATATGTACCTCAGATTTTTATTTAGCAAAAATTGCATAAGTCATGTTTACCTTTCTTTTTCAATTTTAAGTGCCAGACTTATGAAGGTGTAACACTATCTACCGAAGCATCTGTATGTCTTTATGGTGTCATCAAAGCACTTCCAGAAGGAAAAACAGTAAGCATTCTTGTTTTCTATTGTAGTTGTTTATGATAATGATGGTTACATTGGCTGTTTTGCTGTAAAAGAATAATATTATTGGTAGATACAATAAATGTTGAGGTGCATATAAAGGATATTACATGGCCGTGTGGAGATACAAACTTTCTCTTTGAGTGTTGAAAAATATTTCACGAGTGAGCGCAGCAAACACGCGAAAGCTCACCTGGTATTTCAAGTGGGGTTTATATAGTAAAATGAGGTAGTTATGTTTTAAATTCTGTCAAGAGATTAGAAGTCAGCTTTTTGCATTATAATTATGTTTTATTGTCCAGGCTCCAGGAGGACATGAAATGGCCGTGGACTACTGGGAACTAGTAGGAGAATCCCCTGCTGGTGGCGTTGACAATCTTGTGAATGAGGTTGGTTAATCTGAAAGCGATAAACTCTCTGTTGTGGCACACTGAAATATAACATAAACAGCCCCCTTCAATATCACCCTTTAAGCCTTAAGAGTGATCATGAGAATAAAAATAATTTCTCCATGTACATGTAATACCAGTGCTTCAAATTGACCACTCCAGAAAATGCCATAACATACATGTACCATAGTGCTCTTTGTTTGTCACCCCAAAATTTTGCATAAACATTGTCTTCAGTTTCTCTTGGGAGTTAAAATGGCCCCAAGAGGAACTGAAAACAATGCTTATGCAAAATTTTGGTGTTACAAACAAACAGCATTTCGGTCTGTTATGGTCTTTTCTGGAGTGGTCAACAGCAGAGGGATCACAAGGGTTTTATCGAACGTAAGATGACATTTTAACAACTTTTCTCCACTTTCCACTGTCTTTCTTTTAGTTTTCTTCTCAATTTCAGCTTCATTTGTGCTTTTTTTTTAGTTATAAGAACTGATTGTGTTATAACAAAACATTTTTTCTGCTCTTTTAAGGAATCTGCTATAGATACTCAGCTTGATAACCGGCACATCATGCTCAGGGGAGATACAGTAAGACGGTTTATGTTGCATTTAAATCTTATACTGCTCAAAAACTAGTATTTTAATTGACCCTAGGAATTATAATAACAACCTGAGTATTGGTTAAAATGCATTAGTACACTTATTGTACAACTGTAGGTAAAAAAAAAACAAGAATTAAATGGAAATGGCTCCAACTACAGAATTATGTGCAGATCTTTCAGTTACTGCACTGGCCTGAATGCTGTGACTAAAATTTTGTACAAAAAACTGAGCAAGCAAGAAGCTAAGCCAAAATATTATGTTTTAATGTATTTGCCTGGTCAGAGGCAAGTAATATTATCAGCTCTTTTTACTACCTATCATAGAATTTTGATGATGTGGGGTATTTGTCAAGTTACATGTACCTGTAGTTCCCCATAATTAATTGTGCAACACAACTCCACTTGTACTTCACTGCAGCTGTGACTTAATTTTCATTAACACTTGGTGGTAATTTATTCTAGATTTCAAGAATCCTGAGAATGCGATCTACTGTTACTCAGTGGTTAGTTGTCTTGCTCTTACAAAAATAAATACTCATTTTGATATTGTTGATCTACCTTATCCCAAAAATATATTACTTGTCTGACTCGCGTGAAAATGAAAATGTGTAGCACCAAAGATCAGTAGCATGACAACTTTATCTGTAGCTTAAAAATGAAACTTGTGTTGCACATTATTTTTTTTCAACCACGGAGCATACATGTACAGTATTTGAATTTATGAAATCTGGACAAAATATATCATTATATTCCTAGACTTTCACTCAACTAAACAGGGACCTCCATTGGTTGATTCTTGGTCACATGACCTTGACTAAAATCAAATCTCTGACTGCATTTTCCTCTTTTCTTTTTCATTCTTTTATTGACTTTTAGTTTTAGAGACCATTATTTTGATCACAGTTATGTTGAGGTAAGAAATTACATTACATTTAACTCTTGCCTTGCAATACCCCTGCAGCTCATAGAGAAACCTTAATGATATGGACAGTAGCCAAATTCCCAGCAAAAATAATGATTCACCATTTTTTGACTAAAATAAATTCCAGCTATTCCAGAATTCGAATCTCCTTACTGAGGACACTAACTCATATATGGTCCTGAAAGCATTGGCAGTAATAGGAGTTTGACTGTAACAATATTGTGACTTTTAATTAAATACCATAAATGATCTAAAGACTAATGTAAACCCTCTCATAGATGAACGTCTCTTCTGCATGACACTTGCTCCAAAATGCTAGCTAGGAAATAGTAAAATAAAGGAAAATCATTCAATTTATTTAGATTCTCCCTTGATTAACAAGATTTTGTGCATTGCTTCTTGTTCACTGTCAAGTTCAAATTAAAGATTCAGACATCGAAGTTGAGATTAAAAAAAAGGCTTGGCGCACGCTACTGGTGTACACGAGCGTAACACCGTGCCTTACGCACGATTCGCGCTCAAGAAAAGGCACGGTTTTTGTGCCAAAGCACGGGAAAAAAACATGCAAAGGCACAGATTAGGCACACTTTAGGCACAGTTAAGGCACGTTTTAAATATTGCTAAGGCACACTTTAGGCACAGTTTGGGCACAGTTTTGGCACGGTTTAGGCACGGTTTGGGCACAAATATTCAACGCTGGGCACTTTTTTGAAAATCTTTGTAACCCGACTTGCAAAAAAGAACAAACTTGGTACGAATTACAAAAATAATTCAGATCAAACACGATACAGTTAGAAGTATAGGAACTGTAAGTTTTGAGCCGCGCCGAAAGTCTGGAAAATTAAAGTATTCTTCGACAGTCCGTGTTTACTCCGAGGATAAAGTGGAAATTCACACGCGATATATGCGGTCTGAACCTTTTCGATTGCCATGCAATTTTATAGACTCGCTTTCTTTCGTTTCTAAAAGCTAAAGAAGTGAGGCACAAAAATATAGCCAATAAAACCCGTAGAAAATACTTTTTGCGATCGCGGTAAAATTGGCCTGAATTTGCATAACAACATGAAAAGTACAGAGTGGTAATTTGAAACCTTCATGCCAACGCGTGTTATTTTGAAGTACAAAATGCGGCTGCTTTTTAAAAATATTTCTCTAACTAAAAAAGTAGGATTTACACTGTAGTAAAATAATTCAAGCTGCTTGTTTGTTTTTGTTTTCTGGCTCTGTTAGCAAATTAAGCTTTGATCGTATAATAATCGATGAGACGTGCCATTTATTTCATCAAAACTCATCGGCGTGCAATCAATTTTTTCGTTTTCATTTTATAAGTCATATCACAAGTAAATTCTTTTTTTGAATGCAAATCTGCCCTCCTGAAAAAAACAAATATTTCGTTCCAACTAAACGCTCCATTAAGAAGGGGAGAAGAAACCTACTTGGAAATTTTTTAACATCGATGAAATTAGCATAATATCAACAATGTAATATTTTTGCATGCTGAGCACTTACTTTAAATACGCTAACCTGTTTAAGATTCCATTTTCCTGTTTGTCGGGGCTTTCCCTGCTGTCTCTAATCGTATTCTGAGTCATGTTATTTCTTATTAGGGGATAAAAAGGTCGTCAGACCGTGTTTCTAGACTTCGTAAACCTCAAAACTGACATAATTGCCGTGCGCCCTTTTCGTTCGCTATGGAGCTCGATAGGCTGGACACGATTTTCCGAGTGACTCAATATTTTGGCACAACTTGTGCACAGATTAGGCACAGTTTGGGCACAACTTAGGCATGGCTTAGGCACGTTTTTCAAAACTAAAATGCACACTTTATGCACATCTTAGGCACATTCTAGGCACAAAATCTTTATGCCAAAGCACACTCTAGAATCCGATTTTCGGTCCAACGCACGGTTTACTTAATTTTCACGTTAAAAAATGCTGTCTAACCTTACATATTTGATCTTAGCGTAAAAATGGGTTTCCAATTCTTAACAGTTAGTCTATAAGGAAAATTTAACTTATGAGCATTCAAAAATTATTATTTCTTCTCTTAACAACAACAGAAAGTCAATGAAAAGCAATCTTTTAAATTGACGTTCGCGCTGCACAGAGATCGTATGTAGACAGAACATCTTTCTGAAAACGCCCTAAACTTTGTTGTTTTGCCATTATGTTCAGTAATTTTTAATACAGTTAGTACTCATAAGTCACTGACCTCTTCGGAGAAATTTTTCCAAAGTACCATTAACAGAAACAGAGAAATCCACAATATGCGTGGTTAGACTGTAAATGTTACGCGAGCTGTTAAAAAATGGTCCCATTTTGAGCCATATTTTTCATATTTCAATTTTATTTTGGTCTTACAGCCAGGAAAAAAATACTCAATGAAAAGCTGTTTATAAACTTTAACTTCTTGCCAAATATCGATGCGATCTGAGTTTTAATAAGTTCATAAGAGCCAAACGATGTGAGATTCTTAGCCGTGTACACCAGTAGCGTGCGCCAGGCCAAAAAATAATGAATCTTAAATGACATAGCGGTATCAATGGATGGAGTGGTTAGTCTGCTATTTATATACTGTGGTTTTCACCTAAAGTATTATATTACAGTTTTGTTGAATTTGTTACAATTATGAGAATAAATTCCTCTCTCTTTTGCGTGTATAAACTCATCTTATCTATTTAACTCCCTTGCTCGGGCTTCTAAAATTAAATAGATGCCTGGGGCATTTATTTGAGCATTTATGATATTATTAAAGTTACTACAGTAAACTGGTGGTGAGAGAAAATTTCTCATACACTTATATCTTAAAATTCTTGCTGGAGTCAACTCTGCGCTGTCTGCAGAGCCATTTATCATTATTTTTCTTAATGCACTGTTTTATTCATTCACAGGTCACTCCACCCACAATGGTCCAAACACAAGTTGAAGGAGGTTCTACTCTCTTTGAATTTAACTATTTTGGTGAAAAAGTAAGTGTTCATTTTTTTTTTTTTTTTGATAAAGTAAGTACAGTTTTATGGAAGCGGTGTAAGTTGCTAATCCTCTCTGGGGTACATGTACCAACATCTCACTTCTAAGAAGCTTGTGAGTGCAATGAGTATGTTCATGAAAGGTATCTTTGTAGCAAAGTGGAGATTCATATGGCTAACCCTCTTTGTAATTTTGCAGTTTTTGAATTTCAGTTTTACATGTACGTGTTTGTTATTCTTGTTGTTGTTGTTAGTTTTAGTGTTGTTTTTAATTTACTGGTACTGACATTTTGTTAAGTTTCCAATAATCATTACAACCATTGTGACTGTATTATTCTTTATGAAGGCCTACTTGACGCAGTCCTCCCAGCTGTACCTGGAAACACTCTTGCCATCACTGGGTGATGTATTCTGTATAGCACAGTCATACAGGGCAGAGCAGTCACGCACTAGGAGACATCTATCAGAGTATGTCTGTTGTCCTTACTTTACTGAAGCCTGCACGAAAGGCATCCAAGGGTTATGGGAGGAGGGGAAAGGGATAGGGGATTAGGGAGAGAGGAAAAAGCTCCCTTTCTCTTTTCCCTTTTGCATTTCTTCTTTTTTATTTCTCTCCCCTGGCACCCCCCTCTCCTTTTTAAGCCTGCCACTCAGGCTAACTTTTCTGCCACAACAGCTCCAAAGTAAGCCGATGACTTTCCTATATGGAGTGGTTCTACATTCATCAATGAAATATATTTATACATGTGTAATATGGATGAAAAGTGAAAGTACAAGTTGGTATATGATATCAAAAGCTATAATTCAAACAAACAAACAAAAGCACAATCAAACAAATGCAATCTAATCTAGATTCGGCCTTAGTTTTAAATAATTTAAAAACTTTTCTCGCAAATGTTTTAACATTAGTCTTAAGTTTGATGTCATTTGGCAGACTGTAGAATAACTTGGAGGCTGGATCTCGAAAAGTTCCTGTTTCAGGAGACATGACCAGTTGCAATATAGCTTTTGCATGTAGATTCCTGGTAGTTTGACATCTCTCCATAGTTAAATAGCTCGGCCAGTCGAGTATCATATAGGGCTGTATGGGTTGTCCTTAATAGATGAAATTGGTTTCTCTCCTTAACAGGGAGCCATCCAAACACAATAGCATCAGCCATTTTTGTGTAACGGTTGATAACAAAACTTGCAACGCATCTTTGAACTGGCTTAATTTTGCTTCAAGGTATTGCGGTAGTGGATACAATACAGGATTCTGTGTTTTTTCCTGATTTCAGATATACTCATGTAGAAGCAGAATGCCCCTTCATTTCATTTGATGATCTCCTAGACAGGATAGAAGACTTGGTACAAATTTTTATTTATTTACTGTTTTTATTATTATTTTTTCCTTTTGAGTTTTCCACCTTAATTACTGGTCTGTGGCTTTTATTTCCTGTCCAATGAATAATGCGTAATTATGGTTGCGCTGATCAAAGCTTTGTTTAATAAAATTATGATAGAGAATGAGGTTTTATCAACTAACTTAAGCAAGGCTCAAAGCTTCCGTTATAGAAACCATGATATAAACCGAGTTAATAGCGCCAAACTTATATTATGTTTTTCTTCCCCTCAGACTAAGCCCTATATTTCCCATAGAAATAAACGTTCAAAGTATACCCCTTTATCCATTTTTTTTTTCCATTCCAGGTTTGCGACGTTGTTGATAGAGTTCTGAAGTCTCCCCATGCAGAAATACTCAAGGAACTGAATCCGGTGTGTAATACCCAGGGCTTATTATTATGTTTAGAGTGTAATTATTTGTCTTAAATTTATCACAAGCAAAATAAAGGAAAAGATGGTGGCTCACATTTATCTTATACATCTACTATATACCTTCGTTAAGTTTTAAATAATCATTTTAGATGTACATCAGCTACACCCATCTCTGGTAAAAGTGGCCAAGTTTTCGTTAATTTTACGTTACTCAAACTGCAACCTCCTTAGAAAGTAAGAGAAAGTAAAGTTGGTAGAGGGTTGGGGTGTTACAATTCTCCATTGAACCTTAGCTTGGTAAATACAGTTTCTTCTTGTCGCTCCAATTTTGGCCCAGCAGTTGCTGATTATCTTGTCGGTAAAATCTAAAACTTATTTAATACATACTTTGATAATTAGGTTATACTATGATATAAGTCTGTAGTACTCTTAATTGTCCGGCCAGCTGGAACATCGAAAAAATTTTCCATCTTTGTTGTTAACTTAACTTTTCTTTGTTGCCAAATAAAGTGCTGTTGGTAATGACTTTACCTCTAAAAAATTTCCTGTAATTTGGTACAAATTTCGAGTTGTCGATTCACTATTATGATAATTTATGTATTTTTCCATCATTATAAACTGTCTTTTAGAATTTCAAGCCTCCAAAGAGACCTTTCAAGTAAGTTCATCGAGTGCTGTCAATTGAATATCCAGGTTTCTTTGTACTCGGAGTTCTCAGAGAACTCACTTCACAGCCACCATTTATTTTATTTTGTCGCAGGAGAATGAACTATTCTGATGCTATCGTGTACTTGAAGGAGCACAACATCAAAAAAGACGATGGAACGTTCTATGAATTTGGAGAGGTATGATGTAATGTTACATTGACCACGTCTTAGTTCTTACCACACATGTCAAATACAGATATGTCTTCAGATTTCGTGTGTTGCGACTGCACTCTCTCCATTAAATGGAAAATTCTCCGTGTCAACGAATTAATATTAAAATTTAAGAAAGAAACTTTAGATTCCAATTCGGTATGAACAAATAATTGTAATGCAAATTTTTTAAAAAAATTGCTGCTTACCACCATTTTGAATTTTGACCACATATTTTGTTACCATGGCAGCATGCAGGAAATTCAAAATGGGGAAAATAGCCAAAATTTTTATCTGCTACATTAAAATTTTGTTTCAATTTTAATATACAAAATACAACTACAGTGAAACCTGTATTAAGTGGACACCGTATTAAGCGGACACCCTCTATTAAGCGGACAGTAGCCGAAGTCCCCAAATTTATTTCCCTTATTTACTTTAAATGAAACCTTTATTAAGCGGACACCTCTATTAAGCGGACGCGGACACCTAAAAAGTACCTAAAAAGGGCCATTTCTATTGTTGCCAACCTGTATTAAACGGACACTTGTAATTAAATTCCACCACCCAACATGCCAGACACCGGAAATGCGAAAGATTGCCTCGAATAGCCACCCACAAATTTTTCGATTTTTACATTGAAAAACGTGACTTGACGAACTTATTTGATTAGTTTTCACAGTACAGGATTGTTTTCTATTTCGTTTTGTTTGTATAGAGCTTGTTTCACTCATCTGATTTCTTCAAATTTGAGTTGCAATCCATGTTTATGGTACTATAGTCAATTGGTTCACTTTGATAAAGAAATTAATGCAAACGTCTATCGTCATAGTCTCTGGGAGTATTATAAACGCTTCCACTATTCATTTGAATGGCATTTGACACCTCATATGACGTTATATATCGAAACCTGTATTAGGCGGACACCCTGTATTAAGCGGACACTACAGCATTCCCCGAGGGTGTCCGCTTAATACAGGTTTCACTGTAGTCTTCAGTAAAAGGATTCCCAATCTTAATTTTCACCTGTTGTTGTTGTTATTGTTAAGGGAGGGGGCAAAATCAAATTAGAACAAAATTAATGTCAATACTCTATTTTTGTCTGCTGATTTTGGACTCTTCTTTTTCTCTTGCAGGACATTCCTGAGATGCCTGAGCGAAAAATGACAGATCAAATCAACGAGGTACTCGAACTTGGGTTTCTCAATACGTCATTTTAATAGGCTTGCTTATTGATCCTTGATTATATTATTTTTCATAACCTAGCCAATCCTGCTGTGTCGTTTCCCTACGGAAATTAAGTCCTTCTACATGTTCAGATGTCCAGAAGATAAGCGTGTCACGGAATCGGTAAGTACATAACCCCCCATGCTATGATCGTCATCAAAAGTGTTGGGAAGGCTGCTACTTTTTTCTCTTTTTTGCTTCTTCCCCTCACCCCTGGCCCAATGTCGTGTGCGTAATTGTCAACTCCTGATAACTCGAACCTTCTAGGGAAATCGAAAAGGTTATCGAGAGTTCAAAGCAAATAAGCAAATGGATGGGGTGGGGGGGTTCATGAAAGTGTCATGCACACTTCACTTCAGGGGCAGCGAGAGATTAATGATTAATATTTTTGAAAAGGAGTTAAGAAACAAATCTTGATTAATGTACAGATATGGACAGGAATTTGATATGCAGTAACAAAAAAGTGAAGACAAAGAATTGACGCGGTTGTTTTGGAATAAATTCAATGTTTCGGAGTTCTGTACAATGTTTTATTCTCCGACTTGTTACCACCTTAACACATGGTTCGAGTCACCAAGGGTAAAGTTATATAAAAATGATCTGAAGGGAAACAGAAAGTACTTCGAGTTTGCGGGAGCTTCGAGTTAGCGAGGGTTCGAGTTACCTTGGGTAAAATTATAGTAAATGTATGAAGGAAATCCAAGGGAAGTCGACTTTGGTTCGAGGTAGCTCGAGGTTCGAGTTATCGGGAGTCGACTGTACTGTTAAGTTGTACAACCTTCCCAACTACTTTTGTCGTGGATTGTAGTTTGTAACTGAAGTTATGGCAGCCATCGCATAAAAGGGCTTCCTGACGAGAAGTGACTTCTTTAGCGCAGAAGATACAATGAAAACTTTCCATAACTAGTTGTCGACTGATCGTGAAGCTAAGTTGAATGAAATGAACAGAACTTGCAGCCCTTTATATACTGTAGTGCCCAGTAGCAGCGGATCAAAATCACAGCAATGTGATTGGTAGTCGATTAGATACGGCACCACTGATTTGTCGTTTTCCACTAAATAGGTGATAACTAACTCTAATTAAGATAACAATAGCGCGCGCGTGTTTCCTACGAGGTAAGCTGTATGAAACAAAACCCGCACCGAACCACACGCGTGTAAGCGAAGAGGACGAACAATTATCCTAAAGGACTAGGTTTAAATAAAGGAACTTCAAAATGGCGGTCTGTTTGTACCCAATCGACTTGTCTGTCCATTTGATTAAGAAATATACTTTAGCGGTTAATAAGCTGTGAGAGTTCACATCCAATAATTTACGCATACAACGAGTAAGTAATGTAGTATTCTGAATCGTGTAAATGTTTGTAACGTTAAATTTCAGACCCAATAATTTAGGCATAACGTTAGTATTCTGAACTGTACAGTCAAAACGTAGGTTGACATATCAATGTTTATAACGTTTGCGAATTGACTTCTAAACGATTGCGAACTGACTTCTACACGTTTGCGAACTGACCAGAGACGTTTGCGAAACGACCGTTAGCGAAACGACTCGTTGGCGAAACGACCGGTTTCCGAACAAAAGCCTTTTCCTTTGCTGGGAAGTAAACTCTTTCCATGCAAATTCTGCGAAAAAAATATATTGTTTTGCCACCTTATCGCGTGGTTGCAAACAAACCAAGATTGTTGAGAAATATGTTTAGTGTGTTGAATTTGCCAACGTTTCCAGAAAATGAGCAGAGGAGAAAGCACCTTGTAGTACGTAATTTATTGCCAGCACTTATCTCCAATCCTGGTCACTGAGTGCGGTCACATAACCAAAGGGAACTAAAAATGCTGATAGTGGATTTTCAAAAACTTTGCTGTATTAATAGAAAGATTAAGCTTGACGTAAACAGCAAACGTCAGATTCAGGTTGAGAATTTCTCAAAATAGAGCATGAGAAATAATGAACAGTGAACGACAAGTAAAGGGGAAACTTGGTCACGTGGTGCAAATTCGCGGTTACCGTTTGACCTAAACATGATGCTTAACCTCTCTAATACCCCTGGTGGTGGTTACTGCGAGCAGTCAATTAAGTCCCAAACTGAGAGGCGTTCTCCTTTGTATTGTAGCAACTAGAACAAACTCTAAAACGTTGATTCTCTGTTTCTAGGTCGATCTATTGATGCCTGGTGTTGGGGAGATTGTTGGTGGGTCAATGAGGATGTGGCATTATGTAAGTTTGTTGTTTCTTTAGCCAATATCTTGTTCATTGTCCATTTTAAAGTTTCATCTGAGACTCGATCCGTGTTGACAGTTGTACCCAATTACACTTCGAGACTTTTAACGGGGTTCGAATCTAGACCCAATTTCCTGGGCAGCCTTGTAATTCCCACTTTCGCATTCCCCATAATACTAACTTTTTTGGTAAAAAAAGGGAAAATGAAACTTTCCAGGGTGTCTTTTTTTTAGAACACGCATAAAAAACTTTAAGTTAAATCTCGTACTCCTACTCGTTCTCGTCCTCAAATCTGAAGCTCTCTAATATTCTAAAGTACTACAGTGAAACCCAGTCTTACAACCAGGCTTTTGCACCTATCAATGTAAAGCTTGCGGGGGGGGGGGGGGGGTATGGGGGGGATTTGATTGTCTTTGTTGATCTATTCTTGTTCTTCCTGGGGAGGATATATTTCAATCTTTCTTCGCCCGAAGTGCTCTGGGATCAATTGAACGTTTCAAGATCTTTTATTGCGGTATCAAAGTAACCGGAAGCTTTATTTTCAAAACGGAAAACTCCTCCAGGTTGAAAACCAGCAGGGAGGGTTAATTTTCAAGAGACCTTTGACCTGAGAAAGATAAAACATTTACGATTTTGGATCTGTTTTATTTTCGTGACCATGTTTGTAGATAATGTCAGTAATCAAGAACAATGCGTTAAGACTTTTAAAAATAAATTTTATTTGGTACCATTCACAAAAGAACCTAACGTCACATTTTTATACATGATCTTATAAATCCATGGGACATAAGGTTAATGCTTAAGTTTTTTAAATGAACACAATGCTGTACGAGACTTAAATTTTTTGATACTTTTGTCGCATTTCAATAAAAGATTTCAGTTATTGCTTAGTGCGGAGGTAGGGAAATTTTTGTTCCTTTGACTGGAATAATTTGCCCGTGGGCGTAGATTGTCAAGTCCTCCAGCCCTTTTCTTTTCGAAAGGGTGCTAATTCTCATCTCTTCAACTATGTTTTGCGCTATTGCTATTTCAGGATGAGTTGATGCAAGGATACGAACGAGAAGGAATCGATCCAACGCCTTACTATTGGTACACTGACCAGGTATGTTACGAACCTACGAATTTGTTAGATCAAGCAACCATTGTTCGTGTTTGTTACTTAAGGAAGTTATTGTGAGCGACCAGAGGAGCCCACAATCCTAATCTACAGGTTGCTTTTACGCATGAGCGGAACGTATGTAGTTGGCATTTGTTAAAGCATTTGGGCTTTGACTAAGAATGAATGGAGTGCATTGAACCCAATCTGATGAAGCGCGTTTGGACCTTCTATCACTCGTAATCTGATTACGGGCGTTTTGTTCTTCTATCACATGAAACTTTCGCAAAGCACACCACAGAAGTCGTGAGCGTTTTTACCTTCGATCTATCTCGCCTGCGCTCCATAAAGTTTGGTTTTTACTAACAGTAAGCCAATTGTTTCTTCGCACTAGTAAGCCAATCAGAGCTAAGTAAATGCAAGCAGCGGGAGCTAGTTGCGGGAAAACGCACGCAACCTGGTCAGAATTGTTTTGGTTTCATCACGGATTGGTTACAGAGAAGTGCCATGTGATTTTCAGCCAATCTCAGAGTGCAACAATTCGATACCAAAACACTGTTAAACCATTCACAGTTAACTTGTTTTCCCGCGTGCGATTGGTGACGTCTATTTCCGGGGCCTATTTCCCTTTCGTAAACGGTCTTTACCATTTTTTACGGACGATGCCACCCCTGTTACCTAACGACGACGGCGACGAGAACGGCATAAAATCAATAGGTTAAGATTGGCAAAACAACAACTTTGCACGTGCATCGTGCATTTTTGGTACACTTCTTTGCCGTCATTGCACGCCGACGTGATAATGCCTAATTTCACGTTTGTGGAGGACGTGAACACAAGGCGACGACTTTCGTTCGGCCACTCGCTTGGGACCTCTCCTCCAAACGGTAAATCCTAGATTAGCCTGCGTAGCAGGCGCTTGGAAGTAGTGGACACAAGAAAAAACAGGCGCGCGAGAAGGAGCCGACACGCGTGTCTCCCTCGCGCGCGCCCGTTCTCTCTTTCGCCCACTACTTCCAAGCGCCTGCTACGCAGGGTAATCCTCGATAGACCCTGTAAACCTATTGCTGTTTTGCCGTTCTCGTTTCTTAAGCTCCCTATTTCGAGGGGAAACTAGTGGTGCGGTCCTGAAATGCCGGGTGTTTTCTCTTTAACTTTTATTTTCTCAGCAAGGGTAACAGTCGCTCTTTTTTTTGCAGAGAAAGTATGGTTCTTGTCCCCACGGAGGTTATGGACTGGGACTGGAGAGATTCTTGACTTGGTTACTAAACAGGGATCACATCAGAGACGTGTGTCTTTACCCACGATTTACCGGAAGATGTCGACCATAAAAATAAAAACACACTGGAGTCGATTTAATTTACATTACCCACAATAAAATGCAGTATGGAACCAGCCAATAAAATTCTAGCTATAGAATTTATATTAACTTAGAGTTATTTCGTAAGGGCAGTTCTTAGAACTACGCCAGGAAATTAAACAGTTGTATTTCCTACTACCCTTATTGAAATCTTCAGGACCCGGTTACTTGAAAGATGATTAAGCTTAACCCCGGATAGGACGAATTATCAGCAAAGTTTCCTTGTGCAGAAACCTGAGATTATAAAATACCACTGAGCCTTGTATTACAAGATCCAGTTTTGTCGAAATAATATGATACTATAATAGTGGAGTAAAGTTTTAATCCTGGGTTTCCGCTGATCGGTCTTTCAGGACCTGGGTCCCAGCCTTCTGTCCAAACAGACGGTAAATAAATGCTTTTTATACTCTTTTTGATGTCTAGTTCAAGGACAAAAATCAAGGACGAATTTTGCACCTGTTTTCAAGCAAAGTCATACAAAAGCTAATTATCAACAGTCTACTTTGCTCAGTGTTTTTACGAAAACGAACTTTACTCAAAAATTTGCCAAAATTATTTTGAACGATATGAAAAGACAGTCAACATTTTCTGGAAGATTTGAATCGGAAATCTTAGTCTAACCAGCGGCCATGACACCGACTTGGAAGCGAGCACACAGCAGTAATGTCCGTGCGCTCCACGTAAAACTAAAAATTGGTCGTTCAGGTATTTTTGGCATACACATTGTCGTGTAACGCACTTGTCTTTCAGGGTCCATGACAAACTTGGATTCGTCATTAAAATGAAAGTTTCGTTTTAGTAGTATCTTGTAGTCCCGAGACGCTTGTATTTCTAGTATAAACTTTCTTCAAATGAAATAAAATTGCAACTGTTCCATCTAAAGGAAGTGCAGTCGTGTTTTTATTCCATTTCTGTCAATGATTTTTAGGCTGTTCAGTCCTCGAGGTCGACAAAGCGAGGGTTTGTGGACCTAAGTTTACATCGGAGACTCCTTGAATTTTATAACTTTATATGATATTTCATTTACCTTGATGTTAACACCCTTCTTTCGAAATCTACACAAACTTGAAACGATTGTGTTCAGGCAAACATTAAAATGGAAAAAATATTTTGTGGGAACAGAACTGAGCTGCTGGCAAGTTCTTAACGTATACATAATCCGTACAAGTAATGGTTTCTTTTACGCACAAACTAATAGCAACATCAAATAGGTGTTGGGACCAGTTGTTCAAAAGTCGGATAACCAACTGTCTTATCCACGGGGTAGAGATTAATCCACGGTTAGCATTATCCGGCACCCTTTGAGAAACTAGTCGGGCTTAACTGCGAACAGACATGCTTTTTGACATACTGTCTCAACCCATAGCCAGGAAAATAGGGAGCACATAGCGCCACAAGACAGCTGCCGAATGCGAAGGGACAGGTTCAGCACAGTCATAACATATATAACTAGAAATACGAGTAGTATCGCAGAACTTCACGAGCTCAGATTTAGGACCAAGAGTAAAAAATAAAAAAAGAAGCCAAGAGTGGAAAAAAAACGGTTCCTCCAGACATATGCATTGTATTTTTTATACATTGTATTATCTAAGTTTTGAAACTATTACACAGTAAATCTTATCAAAGTTGAATTTGTTGAAACTTTTTTGGGTCATTATTTTAATTGTTTTCTATTATTCTTCAGGCAATAAGTTCATAAAAAACTAATGGAACAAAAATAAACAAAATTATTCCATAACTAAAATATTATTTAAAGTCTCATGTATTAAGAGCCCTCCAATAATTATTTCTCAACTGTTACAATTTGATATTCAACCTGTCTGGTCATGACAGAGCTAACATCACAGAAAAAAATAGAAAACATATTAGGTTCCCATTAAAATTTATTATTACGGCCTATCCCCAATACCACCAGCTAAATCATAAACTTTCTGGCTGACAGCCAATGCCAAAGAATCAGCAGCTTCTCGCGTATCAGCCTCAGCATATACACGTACTATATCCTCAGTACCAGATGGTCGCACAAAGGATCTTGCATTCTTGTACCCAGAAACAAGCTTATCAATTTCATCTTGAAGACCCTGCGGGGCTGTAACCTTCCTTTCAGCATCTGTTGTTTCAATCACATTGCGATTCTTGATAGCGACTTTGCGTTGGCGGTTAGGGAGATCTGTGTACACAGCAGTCCAATCTTCCAAACTCCAGCCTTTTTCATGAAGGATGCTTTCCACTACCAGCATGTCACTCATAGCATCACCAACAGTTTGGTTGACTAAATCTATCAAGCTTAAGACTTGTTTGGCAGCTTTACACCTCTCTGTGCTGGCATCTGTGTCTTGGACAACAGCCTTCATCTTCCTCACAACATCGTTTGTAAACAATGCAGTTCCATGGCCATTTGCTTCAAAATATACCCCAATGTCAAATTCTTCAGCTTTGTGGTGAACGTGCTTCACACCTGTTTTGGTGCATGCCACAGGCACTCCAAGGGTGCTCTCAGCATAGGATGTGGAATTGCCATTGGCATAGGCTGTTTGGACAATTCCCAAGCCTCTATCAAGAACAACACCTGTTTTGTCCAGTTTTTCTTTCAAATATCCAACTACAAGGGTTGCAATTCTATCCCCATCAAGCAAGTGGAACTTGTGATCTTTATCGTAGTAAAAATACAACACTCTATCAGCATCACCATCGAATGTAACACATCGATCACCTGGGTTGATGTCCATGCCATCAGGAGCACACTGGTAAAGCTTCACATAATCAGCACCACACTTCTCATTTAACTTTCCACTTGAACCATCATTGCAAATTACAAGTGACAAAGTGCCCTTCAGTTGTTTGGCCAGCATCTTGACTTTGAGTGCTCCTACACCATTTGCACCGTCCAGCTTGACCACAGGGACACCTGTTTTCCCAGACAGTGACCTCAGATCCAGGAAGGCATTTGAGATTTTGTTAAAGTAACCTTCTTCTGTGGCTTCACCATATTCACCTTCAGTGTTTTGGCATCTGACCATGTAATGCAACTGAGGTGTGGATAAAACACCTGACACAAAAGGGTGATCAGTTAATATTGTGAATCACTATTACCCCTTAAAGTCCCAATCGTGACCATAATCAGTTTTCTCCTAATACCATCCATATAAACACAAAGGAAAAGCTCATGGGAATAAAATAAAATGATCAAATAGAGAAAATTGCTTTGATCTTTCATCAGATTCTCTTACTAATTCTTTGAGGAAATGTAGTGAAGGTCATAGTCTGGAGAGTTTGTATGATCATGATAAAATAGGGTATGTTCTGGATTATTGGAGTGATTTTACTTAACCCTTGAAATACATGGAGATCATAGACTAATACACAATATACACAATACACTCTAATTTCATTGTTTTCTTTAACTTACTCATTACTATTTGGCACTAATTGTCTTAATCGATAACTGTATTATTAGCAGTAAGTAGATGCCTGATTGTCAGCTGAATAAAGATGTCCACTTGGAAAGAAAGGTTTGAGCTGTATCAATGCAGAATTTTTTTCCCAGCCTTTACACTTTTAGTTTCACATATATTTTTTCACATTTGGAAACTAAGAACTCTGATGGATATTTATATTAATATTTTAATGCACGGCTCTTATGTAATGCATCTACAGTCAATTCCAGCTGCGCTTTACGTCACCAGTCAGTTACGCCATTCCTTAGCGGTGCACCCGCTCCCAAGAAAAATCCTGGATCCATCCTTGTATGATAAAAATCATTCAACCACCAAAACACCGCTAAAATTGTGGCCTGGTGTGAGGAATGCGTAAACCTTTTTAATTATACATGTTATAGTTCTCAGTTTAAAATTTACAAACCTTTAATATTACCAAAACCCGGCATTTTAATACCATAAAGAACGAATCAAATGCGGCCTGTTGCGAAATGCGATCAAAGCTCCTGATCTTGATATTTGTTTTGAAATTCTGGTTTTTAAGAGCAAGAAAATGTTGAAAATTAAGAAAAACATACCCTTAAAAAAGTCAAAAATTTTTCCTAGCCCTTCCTGGACAAGCCAATCTGCCACAAACTGATGATCTTTACCTCGGAAATTCTCCATGTTTTATAGCTAACCACTTGTGTGTCAAAGCCCCACCCCCGGGACTGACAAGGCGTGCAAATGCACCGCAGTTGCCCGGGGGAGGGGGGGAGGGGGAGCTCGCCGCAGCTGGAATTGCAATTGACTGATGCATAAACCAGCGCCAGAAGCTGATAAAAGCATCATGGTTAGATTAAGTGCCTATCGATCTATCTACTTTAGCTATGTCACTTGTATTTTCTCACGGAAGGATCACGTTGCTAGACTATTCATGCCTTATTATCAAAAGGGGCGGGGGAAGGGTGTGTTCTCTTTGCATGACAACAAGAAGCTCTCACCATAATCCCGACCAGATCCACCCAAAGCTTGTACTCCATCCAACAAAGCCTTCACAAATTCCACTCCGCTAGGTCTCGTGTCTCGAGCGATAAAAACCTTGGCAGGAACGTTCCAATCGATTCTGTGCTCTTCCACCACCCCCCTCAGAACCTCGACAATATCTTCCGCGTTTGCGAGCTCCGATGCGTGCTTCTCCCATGATGGCTGAAGCATTTCACCACGAGGATCCACCAGCTTGACTCCATTGTCGTGAACAGGGTTATGCGAAGCAGTAACAACCACGCCGATAACTTTTCCGTCTTTGGCCTTCGAGCGAAGAACAGCGAGAAGACCCATTCGGTACATTACAGAGTCGAGATGGTCTGTTCGCATGCGGAATCCAGCCGTTCCGTAGGAGAACGTAACATCAGGTTTTGGATGCTCCTTGCTTACCTCCGCCGCTCTTTGAAGAAGAGATTCCATGTTTTAAGTCGAATTCGGGAGCCAGAACCTACAAACTTTTAATTTTTCCAAAGCCACGTCGATTCTTCGTTTCCAGTCTTCCTTCAGCGATTGTACCTCTTCCGCGCACTACTCATCGCGCATATCTTTTACAATATGCCGCTGTCAAAATTATTTGTGACTGCTTATTCATCCTCTTCACTCTCTCTCGTTTAGGCCACAGTTGTGTTCTTCGACAAAGGTAATTCATCGTGTTGCATCTCAGTCATCCTCCAATATTTTCCAACATCAAGATACAAAATTTATTAAAATACCTTTTTTTCTCTTGACGTAAAGTTTTTTCTCCGCATTCCCCGAACTAGACGTTGTTTTCCCCCCTATATAACACTTGTATGTAATAAAATGTCGGCTTTATACATTATGGCCATTTTTAAGCTTGTTTGATGCTTATGAAACATACTAATGCTTGGACTGTTTGCAAACGCTGTGCTATCTTAGGAACCAAAAATGGCTCGCAACTTGGAAATGGCAGTGGGGCTCCACAAGGGCCACAAAACAACGAAGACAGTGCAAAAGCCCAAACCATCTAGGAGGAAAGGGGTGAGGAGGCTAGATTTAGTGATTGCAGCTTTTTTTAAATCCAAATCTTGATGTCTGATCTGCAAAGGGCAGTGCAGCCCATGTTCAGCAGATATGTATATGTGCTGTGCTCATGCTGTGTGCGCTAAAAAACAGTGCGGTGAATTTGTGCTGGTGATATGAAAATAAAAAATGTTCAAATGTTTAATGGGGCCTGGCCTGGGCCTTCCAAGGCAAGCGTAAAGGCCTTTGTGTTGTCGGGAAGGTTGTTCCATTGTTTAATGGACCTATCAGCTTCTTTAGTTTGAGTGACCATCGGAATAAGACCTAAAAGCACAAGGGAAAAAGCCGCTAGAGAAAGAAGCTATGTGTGCTATCCTGTCTGCAGAGTATGGCAGAACTCGACAAGATCTCACACATGCAAGTCCGTTTTAAGGCCCTTATTGCTTATATATTTTTAAAAAAACTTGTGCATGCACCTGCCATACTCTGCAGACTGGTTTGCTATTATTCCATCATATAAGATAGCATCATTCACTAAGTTCAGTTCAGTGTCCACAATAGACCCTTCCAGGGTTTTTACAAGATTTGGTGTGGATCATATGGCAAAGTCTGTAAACAGATTAGTTTAGTCAGTAGAGTTACTTGACCACAGAGCAGCAGGTTGTGGGATCAATTCCCAGGGCCGAACAAATACTCAGGGTCTCAAAATAACTGAGAAATGAAGGTACATGTACTGCCTTTGCCCTGCCAACAGCTAAACCTTCGCATGGCTTTGATGGTGATCCTGTCTGAGTCCCCAGTGGGAGACAGGATGTGCTAAATACATTGAAACTCGAATAAAGTAAAAAATTTTTAACGTCGCTGAAAAGAACGCCTTAACGTCAGTGAACTTGCTAAGTTTGAAAGTGATGTGTGTAAAGCAGGTGAACATATAGCTCCCTAAAGTCATTAACTTTACTGTCATTTAAATCGTGGGAGCAAGTTGGTGCTTCTACCATACCAGTCTCCATAAAATTTGGGGACTTTGCAGAGCTATGTCTGTGTTCCTTTTTTATCAAATCACACTCAAACGTGGCAATAATATTGTACTATATTTTAGGCTCTCTTTTCAGCAGTGTTGGCGGTTTCTGTAAACAGTCCATGTCAACAGTTTAAATCACATTGGAAGGGTCTATTGACCTCAGATGAGACATTTTCTGTCTTACATTATGAGAAGCAGGGATTTCAGATTTCTGGAACTAGTTCATTAAGAGTGCCTAGTGCCCAGAGGCTCTCCCATATTAATTCTTAAACACTAGTAAACTTACTCATAGATTGCTTATCACAATAAGTTGCCTGATCCGTAGAGGCTGGTCAGCAAATAAGGTCAGTGGGTATAGGATTCTGCTCACGGTTTTATGTCATTTTTGTGATATTTTTTGTTTTGCTTCTTTTTTTAGGCAAGTAACAAAAGGGTAAAATTTATCCGAGATCTTGTACGAGAGGTTGTTGGATTTGCACCTTATGAGAAACGTTGCATGGAATTGCTCAGAATTGGCAAGGACAAAAGAGCTTTGAAATTTGTTAAAAAGAGGGTAAGAGATCTTTCTCTCCAGTTCAGATCAGTACATTGTATATTGTTTGATTAGTTGTCCTTCACTAACCTTGTACCACAAGTGATTTATGCACGCAGGAAGACTTTGCTGATTTGATACCACCAAATTTTCCTCAAATAAAATAATAGGTTCCTACCACAATTATTGCAGGTGTATAGACCACTCATATAAGGGAATAGACTTATTTAGAATATACTAAAAAAACTTGGGATATCCTGTGCTATTCACCTCTGAGCAACAAGCAGTGCCAAACTTGCGTAAGTTAGGAGCAAAATGGCTTCCTGGTTTGTTACTGCAACAAACAAAGAAATTTCACAAATTTAACAAAGAAGATGTTCTCGAAAACACGAAGGAGGCGACAAAATTCAGTTTGGCAGTTTTTACAAGTAAAGCTTATTAATTGATGAAACTAGTAAAAGAGTTTTTGTTTGCAAAATTAATGTTGTGTTACTTTATTCAGCTGACATGTTCAAAAATAGGCTTAAATTGAATTTAAAGGTTTTTATTACAGAATGGTTTCAAACACAGAAAGTATTCACAACTGGTGTTGAATAAATCTCCTTGCAAGAGCTAAACAAATGCCTTCAAAGGCTTTATTTGTCGGCAAGAAAATGTGAAGGCCATTTAGCCAAGTGCACACCAAAATTATTGTAATCTTTGTTAGTAATAAATGTGTTAAAAATTATCAACATTTTTGGGCTCAGTTACCTCACTGTTTCAGTGTATTCTAAAACAATTATTCACATCAGTGCCGGTGGCTAGTGGTGGATAATTTACCTTGAGCCAACTCCGTTTCAGTGAATAACTGTTATTTAAAATCCAGTGAACTTGTAGGCACTTTTGTCACTGAAAGAAAAAATGCTTTTAGGCAAGTGTGATAAGGGTGGTAAAAGAGTTCAAACCAGTATTTTATTACCAGAGGAAGCTAATTGGATGCATGTTAATTTTTAGCTTGGAGGTCACACCCGTGGAAAGAGAAAGCGGGAAGAAATGCAAAGTGTTATTGCTGCCATGAGGAAGCAACAACAACATTAACATTTACACCACTGTTGAAAATAAAGCCCATTTTCTCGGATACTTTTTCCGTTAATATTTTCTGTGTTTGGGGGTGTGGGTCTTAGTTGTAGATCATTCATCCTGCTTAGTTCCAGGTCATTTCACCTTGAAAGCACTTTGCCCCACATAAGGAAATCCAAGACAGTCTTGGATTCTACACCGTGGATTCTGGATTACAGGTTGTGGATTCTCTGTCAGTGGACCTTGGATCCCAGATTCCAATGCAGTCGACTCCCGATAACTCGAACCTTCAAGGGAAATTGAAAATAAGGTTGGAGTTATGGGCATTTCGAAGCAAATAGCCAGAAATGGGGTGGACAGTGGGTGCAAGTAACATGAACACTTCAAAGTCTGATATATACACAGTGTTGGACACTGTATTTAACCCTTTAAGCCCTAAGAGTGATCAGCATCAAATTTCTTTTTGTAATAGCAATGCTTGTAAAACAGAGTGGTCGTGAGAATTACGGACATGTTCACATGAGAAGAATTTGCTTGATATTTTATCAACTTCTCCCCACTACTTCTGTAGGAAATGAATAGGGGCAACAAATGAGAATTCAAATTTTGATCCCAGGGTTTAAAGGGTTAAATTGAACTGAAAAAATTAAAGACAAAGACTACGTGTCTTGTCAGGCGCTTGAAGCATGGTTCGAGTTATTGAAGGCAAATGTGTATAGGTAATAGCATGATTTGTAGTGATGTTTGACATAAATACCACGAGTGATATTTTGAAATTGTTTTACGTAATTTCACGAGCCTTTAGGCGAGTTAAATTGTAGACAATTTTGAAATATCACGAGTGGTATCTATGCCAAATATCACGTACAAATTATGTTATTGTTTGTGTATACTACTACCCGCAAAGGGTTTGTAATTTTCAATGGAGGTATTTCAAAATAAGCTGAAATACCACTGCTCTAAGCCAATCAAATTGCAGAAATTTCCCATGTAGTCGTATAAATATAGAAATCATCTGAAGGGAAACAAAAATTACCTCCGAGTTAGCGGGAGGGTTGAGTTATCGAGAGTGAAATTATTGTAAGTGTATGAAGGAAATCGTTCGTTCGAGTTATCGTGAGGTTCCAGTTGGTGAGGGTTCAAGTTATCAGGAGTCAACTGTAGTTAGTGGGATTCCAGATTCCTTGAGCTGTATCCCGGACTCCAAAGCTGATGATTCTAGATTTCACAACTCAAATGGATTCCAGTGAGATTCTTTAATCAAAACAAAAATGTACTTGAAATTGTACATTAATTCCTTCATTTTGTGTTTTGGTATGGAGGTTCATTGTGTAAAATGGTATTTGAAATGGGCTTAAACAGGCTGTACGTGTCATGATGTCCAAGCTACTGTACAGCCTGAATAATCAGTGGTACATGGTCAGTTGTTTCCTTTGCCATCCTTGAACCCAAATCTCGAAATTTTGCTTTCTACGCTTGCCAGAACTTTCGCAGCTGGTATTTTGTATCTGAAACAGAAAACCGCAAGTGTTCGGTCAGCCATTTTAATTCATTTCATGATGACAATGGAACGATACTTTCCAGCCTTTTTTGCCTGCCAAAACATCAGTTTCGCCTCGCTCTTCGTCCTCCGCGCGAAACGTCCCCAGCGGCGAAGAGCGAGGCCGTGAAACAGGTGTTTTCGCGGGCTACAGCCTTTTGTACAAACCGACCAGCGTGTACAATCGCCGGAGGTGGTCTCGTATGAACCGTTCATCGTCATCATCAGGGTTTGTCTGGTTTGTATTGACTCTTGACAGAGGAACTCCTCCCTGGATTGATCCCACAGGTGTCTGCAGTGCTTGGCTAATCTTAACCCTACAGGTCCAAACTGTCCTGTGAGATCGTTTCTCCATCTTGTTTTTGGGCGACCCTGTTTGCTGGTCCATTCTTTAGGGGTCCACTCTGTTGCTCTGATGGTCCAACGGTTATCAGATAGCCGGGCAATGTGACCTGCCCATCAGGGGCGGATCTAGGGTGCAGGGGTGCCCCCCCCCCTTCCCCGAGATGACCTGCGGTTTTCTAATACAACTGGTATTCTGCGAAAAAAAAGAAAACTATGTGGTTTATTGGTGTTGACGTAGAGCAAGAGACGAGTGCACCCCCTCCTAAAAAAAATCCTGGATCCACCCCTGCCCATCTATGCTTTGCTTTCCTGATAGCGTTGATGATATCGCTTGCGCCAGTTTCTTGACGAATCCAGGTGTTTCGCTTTCGATCTCGAAGGAGAATGCCTAACATTATGCGTTCCATCTTAAGCTGTGCGACCGCACGCTTAAACGTTCAACCACACTGAAAGGTTTCTAACCGAACTTTCCAGAAATGTTAAAAATCTAGTCTGTAAATATGCACTCCGATTTCAGAAATGCCTTCATTTGTCAAGGATTATTATGTCAAGGTCATAAATTAATTTAGCACTATTTAAACAGTTTAGGAAGACTTTTTATATTTATACAATAAAAGAAATATACTTTTATCAATATTTGCGATCCACAGATCAGAATTCCCAGGGTCACTTTCCATTTATGGAAAAACTGCTCTTCATATTTTAATTCATTTCATGAAGGAAATGGAACGATACTTTTCGGCCTATTGCACAAAACCGACCAACGCGGACTACCTCGGAAGGCGGTCTCGTATGAAACGTTCATACCAAACCGGAATGTTTCTAACCGAAATTTTCAGAATTTTAAAAAGTATAGTCAGTGCACTTGAGATAATCACCCGTCACACTTTATCTTAGTCGTTGAAGTGTCCCTCACTATATTGCTACTGATCAGTAGCAGAGAAACAACATGAACCGCTTAAAAGAAAAATAAGTACATGTCAACTGGCCACAGGTGTAAGGTGAAAGACAACTCCGTGCCTGAGGTAAACTATCACAAAGACGTTTAGAAGTGCCTTTCACTTTTTAACTCTTACAATTGGACCGAAAGTAGCTATCATGAAAAGATGCGCATACAATCTCATTTAGATTGAAAATAAATGAGCAAGGGAAAGGTTACGTTCGTAAACAAAGTTGATTGATATGAACGTCAAAGGGCGGGACATGTCAACTGGCCATGGATATAAGGGTAAATGGAGTCTTCATGTTTGGTTTCAAACGTCTGAAGTTCGCTCGTTTAGATGGATTTACTATCAGAGGTAGTTGGTCAAATCTTGTTCAGTTTTACGAGAAGCGTAACAGAGCATTACAATCCAGCGGAACCTGAATTCACTGCAGAATTTTTTGGCTACGATCCTTTAGAAAGCACTGGTCGAGAATGGTATTAAGAACCAGTTGATGAGCTTATTTATCAAGAATACAGTGACAGAGAAGCTACCACATGGGATTATCTACCTTCTAACAGTCTTAATATCCAGGTTCTCGATGCGCGCTCACCAGATGAAGAACCAGAAGAATATCAAGACGAAAACAGGGCAATGGCTTGGAAACGCCTGAGGCCACCCACTCTCTGTACAGTTGGCAAATCAATGTACATTGGAGCTTTGATCTCGCTTCTTGCTGCCACCTTTTTGGGTACAATACACACCGTAATATCTTGCGTGCGTTTTAAGAGTTTAACTTGAAGCTGCTATAATCACTCAGACAACTCCTTATCAACTCAAATGCAATGGCAAATAACCATTTCTGGAATGATTTGCAGTGGCTTTTTATATTTTTGGCCTTTTACTATTTTGATTTTTCTTTTTCGTCCATTTCAATTGTTTGGGGTAAAAAGATTCTTGTGTCTAATTTCTTTTCTTTGCTACTGTTTAGATTCACTTTATCGCGTTGTTCTTCGAGTCTTCACTTTATCTCATGTGAGCATTTCCAGCTTTTTAACAAGGTCTCCACTAAATGCAATATTTATCATCTGCGTTTGCTTGGAACTGTACATGGTGACGAAACATTTTTGCCCCCGTTCAATGAAAGTAAAGAAACTTTGCTTATTCCTTCAAATGATGGTACCCGTCTGTTTTACTTTCCTAATTGAACAGATTCTTCACTATTTTCTTTATCCATATTACGTCGAAAGCAAACAAAGATTTTTATTCGCTCTTTTTGCGCCTATGATTGGAGTCATTTTGAAGACGTTCTCACGCATCTGTGCTCAGCGGTTATATAACATTACTCATCCGGGATATTCTTATGTCACGCTTGTGCCGTTGTTTTACGGAACAGCTATAATGTTTCGAGTTTTGCAGGCAGATCTTGACAATCTACAATTCATCATTATAATAGGAATCGTCCACGGCGCTGCGGAAGTTATAGAACGAAGTACAATGGTTTTAATTGATCACATTTTTTATGTGCAGTGGAGAAGAAAATCAGCTTCTTGGGGGACTTTTCGCACCCCTCGCCGTGAGAGACTCATGGCTGATATTGCTATCATGAGCATGTTGTCTGAATCAACTGCTATAGTGTCAGTTAACGGGTTTATTTTCTTGCATAAGTTTCTTTGCCTGCGAGAAATGTTATTTCTGACGAATGAGCCCGCGAAGAAGGCAGAAATAAATATTTTGACGGCACGAGATACAACAGGGCCTGGGTACTAGGCCGGGTGCACCATGGGTAGCCATACCGGGGGTATATAAGGCTGCGTATATCACGTGTTCGTCATCTAGGCTTACGAACCAACCTCTCCTTGGTTTTTCTTAACGTTCTTATCGGCTCTTTCTTGCGTTATTTCCATCAGCAAAGACGAAGTGTCCGATCTCATTGAGGAGAATAACAAACAGTTAATGGACTCGTTTAAAGTTTTGTTAACAGAAACCGTTGGTCAAATCAAGCGCGCTAATGAATATTTGGCCGAGCAGCAGATGAAGGAAATTAAGAAACTAAAGTATAACGAACCACGTAAGTTCAAGAAGAAGGCCAACGAAAACCAGTTTTAAAGGATCCACAGTGCAGAATTTTGCGGCCGTGTAGCGTACTAGGCCCGTAAGAAGAAGAAGACCACTCAAAAACAGATCCTCGCCGGTGGGAACGCCGGCGTCCACCTCAACTTCACATATGCAACCCCAGTCTCATGTCAAACGTTCCTGTTTTTCGCCTTCTCGACGACCCAGTGTCGGGACCTTTTTTGTCCGTGGAAAGCGTTCCTGTTACCCGACGATGGACAAGCCAAGCATCCCAAACTCCCAAATGGCTAGATGAAGGACAACAATCAGGTGCAGTCTATTCTAATTTAGTACTGAATTTTTTAGGCGGCAAGCCGTAATATGGATCAGGATTGTCTCGATATTATACCAGTTTCTTCTGACGTTCACCCCGCTAGTTTTAGGCGCGGTTTAGAGCTCTGAGTGTACCGTTGATATTTCTATCTGCCTTCAGTTTGGTGAAGATTTTTCACAGTTACCTATTTCAGGCATACTTCGCTAGTTTCTCTGTTCATTTTGAATGTTTTTAGTCTTAGTTACAAATTCCCTTCTTCCAGCTTTTTATGTTTTTTTACAAATCCTACAATGCCTCTGCACGTGTTTACAGTTCTTTTTGTCCGTAGCTGTTAATGAGCTTCCCAGCCTCAACCTCCTTTTAAAATTTTTGCATTCCAATATCATTTACCCGCTTTCTGTTTGACGCGCCGCTCCGGCTAACAAAGGTTAATCCTGGATTTTAGGCACGTTTGCACTTTTTTCTTCAAACAGAAATTCAAGGGCGAAGACTTGTCCATGGCCACTTATATTTTTGATATGAGTTTTTATTTATTCATATTTTACCTCTAGTACGGTTATCGTAATTTTCCCTGATCACCAGTATTTCCTTGCGTTCACCTGGGATCTCGGCACCTGGATTTTTAGGTATTTTCTACTTTTTAATTTGCGCGCTTCCCTTTCGGTTCTTGTCAGCCTCCCTCAAACCGCTTCAGAAATCTAGAAGAAGCCTAGGTATCCCTATTGCCATTTTTCTTGACTATGGTCTAGCTATAGGAGGAGGAGCCTATCGCGTTCAGGCCTTAATTTACAGTTTGCGGGCTGTCCATGCCGATTTGCTTTAGTCTCGCTTTGTTCGAATTCCTATGAGGAAGAGTCCCTGTGGGAGCCCGTTCGAATTTTCTAGTGGCTTCGCGTTCATCTCAACATAACACTCTGGATGGAAGTATTAGAGCCACGGATGAACGCATTGCTTAATTGTCTCGCGACCTGGCGGCTTTGTCTTCATATTAGTCGTCCACCACAGTCCACGTTCTACGCGTCCCGTGTGTAGCCGCCCATAGTATTTCCCTCTCGAGTAGCGTGGGATCCGTCGCGTGCATTATGGCCCGATTTCTTTTCTCAGTTGTTTACTCAGCTGTTTCCTGGGATAGCTAGGTTTTCCTGTCCGTTGATTCTTTGTTTGTAATTGAATTTTGGTCGTACAATGTTAGCCTCTCTACGGCAAAATTTATCGAGGGGTTCCAGTTCGCTTCCAGTTAGAGTAAGCTCCGGCTTCTCCGGTGCTTCCTATTCAGCCTGCGGCGTTTAAGTGGAGTCTGAACCTGAGTTGATTTTTTATCAGAATTGGTCGGAAAGTGTTCGTAGATCGACTTGAAGAGAGCTCAAAGCGGTTTGTCTTGCCTTACTAGCCTTCGCGAGCCCTTCATCTAATTCCAAGGTTTTTTGGTATTCTGACAACCAGAACGTCGAATCCATTCTTCGCGACAGCAGCAGGAAATGCGATCTCTAGGATTTAGCCCTAGCTGTTTTTCAAATTTGCTCCCATCATTGTATTTCGTTCGAGGTCAAGTGGATCCCTAGGGACCTGAACGCTAGTGCAGTCTGTATCTGCAAGCTCGTTGACTTCGATGGTTACGGCCTCAACGATTTTGTTTTGCTAGGGCTTAATCACTTCTTAGGTCCTTACATTATTGACAGGTTCGCCTGTAGTTACAACGGCGAGTTGCCTTGGCTTAACTCTCTATTTTTTCAGACAGGCTGTTAGGCTGTTTATGCCTTCGCTCAAAATTGGGGATAGGACAACAACTGGCTTGGCCCACCTGTTTGCCTCATTGTCAGAGTCATGTATATCAGACACATTGGGCTCTGCCGCGCTCACGGGAGCCCTTATTCCTCACGTATGGAAGTCAGCTATTTTCTGAAATGTTTCTGCTAGAGATGGAGTGCATTGGAATAGTTTTGTTGTGGACTGGGTTTTATTGCTTAAGTTCCAGGGATTATTTGTTCCAGGGAAGGTCCGTAATTCCCTTTTCAGAACCAGGCCTTTATTTTTTGGCGTCATAGCGCTTCGAGTTTATTTTCGGCGCCCCACACCTCCCTCGTCCCTGGCGGGCTTCTGCTCTACGCCGCCTGACGGAAAGTGTTGCCTGTGCCTCTACACGTGTGTTATGCGTACCTTTAGGTTTGGACCCATTAGGTTTTTGCATGTAGCCTATTTCGTGATCCTCACATTCTCTTTTGTATTTTCGATTACTTTTCAGATATATTCCGCTCTGGTTTCTAGCGCGGGCCCCAGAATTTCCCACCAGAGGGTTGAACCCTGAGGCTGACAGACAGTCTACAATGCATTCGACGGTTCTCTCCTCAAAGCCAGTTAGTACGACAGTGGTGTACCTTCGTGCTTCTCGCAAGTAAAAATGTTTTGCTGCCAGTAAGCTTCATTCCTGGGCCTGTCCTGCCAGTCCCTGCCATGTTGCCTTGTATTTGCAACACCTCATTTCACTCCCCGTGCATCGTAGACTCGGATGTTTATGGTATTAAATGGGTTCATACCATGGCGGGTATCCCCTCTCCCGGGGATAACTCGATTATTGAAGGGGCTAGGTGTGTTTTCAAAACGATTTTAGGTTTGATGAGGTCTCCATAATGAGGGGGTATTATATTTTCTTTCATGAGGGTTTCATGATCATTAAGGTTCTCAAAAGCAAGAACGACCAACTTTGTAAGGACGATGACTCGAAGTGATTTTTTCGGAAATGTTTGGCCCTGCTTGTCCTGTCAAGCTTCTAAAGAGGTACCTTGCTCTTTTTTCCATCCCCTTTAGCTCCGGGGATCTCATTTTTGCCCCATGTTTCGCGGGAACAACTCTTTTTAGTTAGTTTCCCAGGACGAGCCTATCAGCTATACCACAATTAGAGAGGCTTTTCGCAAGGACCTGAGAATTGTCGGGGTTGACTCTTCCACTTTTGGTTTATATTCCTTGCGTTCGTGAGGGGCGACCTTCGCTGCTTATAATGGGGTTTGTGACAGTGTGTTTCAGTGGCTCGGCCGCTGGAAGTCCGTTCTAGCCAAGGACGCCTACCGATGATGACCTAGAAAAAAGGCTTTCAGTTTCCAAGTTTCTTGGGCTCTAGGAGCTTTCATTTGTCATTTCGCCCAATACTTTGTCACTCTACGTACTTTGTAGGGTTGGTTCTCGCCAAGCTGTCCCAAAATAAACTTATTTGCCATTACGTTTTGTCTGTTGATGTTGTGTAGTGGAGTCAAAATATGTTATTTCTGACGAATGAGCCCGCGAAGAAGGCAGAAATAAATATTTTGACGGCACGAGATACAACAGGGCCTGGGTACTAGGCCGGGTGCACCATGGTGGGTAGCCATATCGGGGGTATATAAGGCTGCGTATATCACGTGTTCGTCATCTAGGCTTATGAACCAACCTCTCCTTGGTTTTTCTTAAATTTTTGTTTTATCTATTTTTAGGAGCAACATATTCTCGATTACATTGTAAAGTCCCGTAGGAAGGGCTTTGAGCTTGAGCCTTGGTTCCTACCCAGATTTCCTGCCCGCATTTTTTCCCTTCGGGGTTTTTTTGGGCAGGTTTTTTCTGGCCTCCGTCTGACCGTATTTACTTCAGTTTGTAAGCGGTAGCTCAGCTCTGCTAGTTTTCAGCCTTTTTCCCGTTTCTTATTTTATGTACTTGTACACTAGTTATCTCAGTTTTGCACCTGCTCCTTTACTTGATATATTTAGTTTCCATGTATGCTTAGGTCAGCTGTCCCGGAACCGCTTTTTAGGAGGCGACGTAAGTCTCGTTTGACGCAGTTAGGTTGCAGGCAATGTTACAGACCTCTAGCCAGCGTCGTTATTCATTGTTTACCCTCAATGTCCCGCCCTAGCCTTTTATGGCAGCCTTACTGGTTATTGGGCTACGAGCCTTGTTGGGTACATTAGTGGAGATAATTCCCAGTTTTCCTGGCACTCAGCCTCTGTGCTCCTGAAGTGTTCCCGGTCCCAGTTATACGTTGATCACAGTTTTATTAAATTTCCCCAGCCTAACTGGCACTAAGCCTGCGTGCTTATTTGGGGGATTCAGGTCGAGATCGACCAGTTGTAGCAGTTTTTTCTTTTTGCTTAGCCTCTGTGCTCCTACCGTGTTCCTCGTGCCAGTTATGCGTTGTCTGAGTTTTATTAATTAGTTTCCCCAGCCTAACTGGCACTAAGCCTGCGTGCTTATTTGGGGGATTCAGGTCGAGATCGACCAGTTGTAGCAGTTTTTTCTTTTTGCTTAGCCTCTGTGCTCCTACCGTGTTCCTCGTGCCAGTTATGCGTTGTCTGATTTTTATTAACTAGTTTCCCCAGCCTAACTGGCAGCCTAACTGGCACTAAGCCTGTGTGCTTATTTGGGGGATTCAGGTCGAGATCGACCAGTTGTGAGCAGTTTTTTCTTTTTGTTTAGCCTCTGTGCTACTACCGTGTTCCGTGTGCCAGTTATGCGTTGTCTGAGTTTTATTAATTAGTTTCCCCAGAATAACTGGCAGCCTAACTGGCACTAAGCCTGCCTGCTTAAATGGGAGATTCAGGTCAAGAGCGACCATTTGTCGCACGAGTTTTATCTTTTTCTGAAAGCTAGTTTACAAGTGTTGTACATTAGGTATTCACCAGTATTCACCTATTATTGTATTTACATAAATACTTTGTAAGGTTGGTTCTCGCCAAGCCGTCCCAAAATAAACTTATTTGCCATTACGTTTTGTCTGTTGATGTTGTGTAGTGGAGTCAAAATAACTCACTTTTACCGGTATTACAGTTATTTGTCAAGAGCACCTCATTTCAGCTAGTGATTGAATGGTTTTTCACTAGTGTTTCTTTGGCAATCGAGACTCGTTATCAGAATTTGGCCGTCATGGCTGTTTGGCAAAAACGATGGAAAAGACACCTTTTAGTGGCAATTGTGAACGTAGTTCCCTTAACTATTTATACAAGCGAATATCTTTTGGAACTTATAACTAATCAACAAAACGTCGCTAAGTTTTATTAAACCGTTGGATGAGTTGTAAGGACGCTTTGTCCCAATAAAGTGACTAACCGTTTTACGTTTGAATGAACGTTCCACGTTTTGGTTGAAGCTTATAGAGTTAATAAGGTTCGTAACCAAATTAAAATACACTTGTATAAACACTTTTCTTCAACATGTAACGAGTGCAAAAAAGAGGGGGGCACTAATTAGCGTTCCGCTTCTTCGTTGCAGTTATACTCTAAGAGGCGGGCGTTGAAAAAAGGGATAAAATCAAACACGCGCAGTTATTTGTCGGTTAAAAGGGGCTATATGTCACGAGGATATATCATTTTTAACTCGTGGTTACGCGCGAGCGTACCACGAGTTATTGAAGGGACAGGGATATGCAAATGAGTCACTCGCTCACTCGTACGTAGTAGACGCACTTCGTAATTAATCGGGTCCGAACTCGAGAGCGCGAAGATCTATCGCTTCCAAAGAAGCACGCGCTCGCCGAAGTTCGGTGGCATCAAAATCCTCGCTGAGAGCGTGAATCGTGCGCAACAGCACGGTTAGAGGATAGAGGTCTTAGCAAATTCAAGACACGCAGGAATCTTTCAGATTAGTACGATTCAAGAGCCTTTGACTCGTCCAGGCGTTAAACTTGACGGGAAGATGCATCGGCGTACGGGCAATTTTCGGCCAGGGGGGGCGGTAAACCATTTGCCCAAAAAATTCTTGCAAGTTGCCCAAATTTTTACAAAACAGTAGAAACGAAACGAGGCTCATATGATGCAACAACATAGGCCGTACTAGCATATGAAAGTGCCTCGATACAGTTTTTCAGGGTCAATACCTAACAAACATTTGGAAAAATTGCCACCACAGTTGCATTAGATAAAAGATGAAAATTTGTCATAATCAGGGCGTACTAAAAAAAATCTATAATGCAATCTTATTTCTTAGTTTTGTGTTAAGCCAATGGTTGATGATACAAGGGACCACGGAGAGTAAGATTTTAGCGGGAAGTGGATGTTTTGTCCGATTGTCGTATTTCATGTACGTGACATGTTGTCGTCTCGCCTTATTTCAGACATTTATACCTTGTTTTAGATGGTTTTAGATTGTTTACGAGTGGTTGTAGATGTTTTTGAGGTGGTTGTAGATGGCTGTAGGTGGTTGTTGAATTTTTTGAGGTGGTTGTAGGTGGTTGTAGATGGTTTTAGGTGGTTTTAGGTCGTTCCATGTTTTAGTAACTACGGAGGTTAATCAGGGTTGCAATGACATCAGAGTTGTCATAGCAACGAAATGACGCCATTACCTATTATACTTGTAGCATTATTTCTCACTATGAAATCGTTCTTGGGAGCTTTTTCCTCCAATAGTCGCCTAGATGTTCGTGAAATTAAAACGGAATCTGTAAGAGCGTTATCGGGATATTTTAGGATAAAGTTTTTATAGTTAGAAATACAGTAAAAAAAGGAAAATCTTGATGTTTAGCCGTTATCTGTAGAAAACGAAGGGCTTTTGACATGCAATTTCACCTCATAGTAGCTTCAATCTTTTTAAAAATGTGTGTGAATTATGTTAGAGATAATTCTGGTCAATTGCTACAAAGAAGGATTTCATTAGTATGTATCATGGCCCTCTTGTTAGCGGTTTCGTAAACATTTCGGTCTACTTTAACAAATTAGTGAATAACTTGAACCACTTGATATATTTTTTTTAAAAAATTAAGATTCTTCTCGTAATTCAAAGTGAGAATTAGTCAGCCACTTCTTCACTTTCAGATCAATCGCTGATGCTATCTGTCATACACTGTTCTACGAGCGGAGATGATTCTAGAAAGTTAGGCGGAAGTTTATAAAAAAAACATGAAAACGTCTTTAAAAGCTGGCTTTGCGCAAATTTTCTCTTGCTGCCCAAAATTTGGGGGGGCTGCAGCCCCCCTCGCCCCCCCGGCCCGTACGCCTATGGGAAGATGAGCATTTGCTCTTCGACTCCTTCAACTTCTACGCTGGCTTAATCTCCTACCTTGTAGTGATGTACTAGGTTATGTGTATAAATGAATGCCTACAGTACGGTAAATAAAGGCACTTCTTCTTCTTCTTCTTCTTCTTCTTCTTAAGGACTCTCCAAGATCACGGGGCGAAACGGGATGTGATTTTGAGCATTAGCTTTAAAATAACAGCGGAAATCGAGATAAGAAAACGTAAGCTTATGTTTTGCGTCCTACTTCGCGGAGGAGTTGTGTCGGCTTTGTATCACATATGTTGTTTCATTGCTATGAAATGCGTTTACATTGTTTTTCTACTGTCAGTAGCCTGGTTTCAATTAGCCTTAATTTCATCCGATTGCTTCGAGTCCTTTTTTCAATCGGCTCAGTATGGCTCGATGGTTTGCCAGCGGAAGTTCCATGGAAAAGGCATTATATTTGAGACTTTTCAACCTTTCATGTGTTCATCCTCAATGGCGTAGTGGCTATGAGAGTTCGGGTCAACCCGAAGGTACCGGGGTTCAGATTCTGCTATGGACCTTCTTCTTCCCTTTTTCCTTTTTTTTTTTCTTTTTTGTTTTGTTTTGTTTTGTTTGCTTATTTGTTTTGCTTTTTTTGTTTTTGTTTGTTTCTAAATATATACCTAATAAATAAAGTGCAATAAACAGCAAGAAAAGTATTGTGTTTCCAGAACAAGGATAGTATACTTAAAATCTGAATTTCTATCATTTCCTAAAATTTACTGTGGGAAAACCAGAGGTGATAACTAATTGATTATTTTCTAAACAACGTACCCACGAGTTGGCGATAGTCTTTCTTTGATGTTTTGCTGTTTTAGTTCAGTTCTGTAGTGGTCATTACCCAGTGCGTGCCTTTACCCATCGGCACAATTTTTTTGGTAGGCATTAAACCCTACTTTTCAAGTTTCGGTCCATGTCCATCCATAGCTATTCATGCCCAAATATAGTCTAAAGGTCGAAGGGGACAACTTGGGCTACGAAGTACAACGACGGATTTCGACAGGTTTACAAGATATTCATAACTGGATAAAAGGTGAGCGCATAATTTAAAGGGTACACGTCGGCGTGTGGAACGCAGACCAAAATGTTTGTTCAAAAGTAACAAACGGGGTCTAAGCCAAACTTTGTTTCAGTGAATTTTAAAAATATGGAAATAAGAAAAAGGAAATCTTTAGAAATTTTAACCAAATTTAACACCAAAACTCTTGTGGTTTTTTTTTGCTCAAAATTCCTTGAAAACATTGCGGCTACATGCCACTCGTACATCTCCCATAATGCACCTTATTTGCCCCTCAAAATTTTGCATAATCATTGTTTTCAATTTGTCTTGGGACAGCTGTAATACCCAGGACAAATGAAAAACGAAGGTTCGTGCAAAATTTGGGGGGCAAATAAGGTGCATTGTGGGAGATGTGCAAGTGGCGTATAAACTATTCGGGCCAGTCCCTTGCAACGCGAGAGTAAATGAGAGCTCCGCATCTCATTTCTCCCAGGTCGCGTAAGAATCCATTCGCTCTGTTGACTGATTGTTGTTTTATTAAGATGGCTGACGATCCGGTCCTGCCCCGGCCAATGTTACACAAGCTCCAGCTCTGCTTCAAAACAGACCAATCGCCAGTGCGAATGAACTTTCCCTCGCCTGTGTTTCGCTGGCGCTCTACTCCCAGTTTGTTTACTGCCCTTCCCTTGGCTCCCGTAAGGTTTTTACACGTTAATGTTTTGCTTTTGTTTTATCCAATAGCGGTGTTATTCGTACTTTGCCTCGCTATCTGCGGTTTTTGCAGTGCTCATCCCTCAGCACCCCCTAAAGTCTTAGTGCTTTCCCCTCGGCTCCCGTAGTTTGTTGCATGCTCTTGTTGTTAGTAATTTATGTTTTCCGTGCTTTGCCTCACAAACACTGGGTTTCTGCGGTTCTTTTCCCTCGGCTCCCATACGGTTTTGCACGCCTGTGTTTGATTTTTCGTTACTCGCCTTTTCTTCCGTCATTTCATATGTTTTTCTTCCTGCCCTTCCATGGTAGCCTGAAAGGGTGTCTAATGCCCTAGTAGGATTACTGACGCTCAGGCTGCTATCCCTTGGGTGGGTTTTTCTCTCGTCTTCTCTGCGCCTTAGGTTTTTTTCTTTTTACCTTGTGAACATCAAGAAGATGACAGAGCAATGGCTTGGAAATGCCTGAGGCCACCCGCTCTCAATATGGTTGGCAAATCAATGTACATTGGAGCTTTGATCTCTCTTCTCACTGCCACCTTTCTCGGCACACAATTCACGTTAATCTGTTCCGGACCCCTATATCTCAAAACTTTATACCGCACTGGTTGCTCTCTCCGAGCAAATATGACAAATTGATTTGCCTATTGTACAGAAAGCGGATGGCCTCAGCCGTTTCCAAACTATTGCTCGGTCATCTTTTTGATGTTTATCTGTTTCTTCATCTGGTGAACACGCATTAATATAGTCGACTCCCAATAATTCGAACCTTCAAGGGAAACAGAAAAAAGTTCGAGTTATCGGGAGTTCGAGTTATCAAGGATAAAATTATATAGAAAATGTTCTGAAGGGAAATAAAAATTGCTACGAGTTAACGGGAGGTTCGAGTTATAGAGGGTCCGAGTTACCGGGAGTCGACTGTAACTTTAATATCAAGATCGGTCGACCCGAGATAATCCCATGTGGTAGCTTCTCTGTCACTGTATTTTTCAGTGGTAAATAAGCTCATTGACTGGTTGATAATACCATTCTCGACCAGTGCTTTCTAGAGGATTGTAGCCAAACGTTCAGGTTCCTCTGGATTGCAATACTCTGTTACGCCTCGTGTAAACCTGAACAAGAATTGACCAACTACCTCTGTCAGTATACTCATTTTAGCGTCGGAGCGATCTTCAAACGACGACTCGAGTTAGTATTTCTTTATCCCGTTTAGACCAGATGTGCTGAAGGCTTGTTCCACCTTTATACCCCTGGTACCCATTTTACTGAAAGATTAAACTTTGAACTTAAATTTTCTTCTGATATCGGACCAGTTTTCAACAGCGTCTGATAACCTCTGGCGCAGGCTTGATCCTCGTCACACTTTGCTTTGGAGAAGCAATTGACCACGTGACAATGAATGCGTGCGTGCGTATTACCTCATAGCGTGAAATTCAAAATGGCGACGAAAACGGCACAAATATGTGACCAGCCAAAGGAATGTGAAGAATCTGGCAGAAAGCGCCTCAACATGCTCGGTAGCCGCGCTACCACATTGGTAACGGCGCCTTGAGGAATAGACTGCGTTCTCCTTCGTCGAACGCAATAACACTCTTTGATTAGTGCCGCGGCGGAAAATTGCTTCAACCAATCAGATCAACCATATCCAGGTAGTGACACGTCATATTGTGTTCGGCATCAGGAGAGCGCATCACAAACTCAACCCGCGAGAAGCCTGGGCACGAACATTTAGCAGAAAAAAGCTCGAGTTAGGCTTCTCGTTTCTAGGAGTCGTCATTTCTTTGGATCACGAGCCCTTCAGAAAAAACATGCTTAGAAATGCTACGGGGGATATTTCACTTCGGATAATTTACAGTTGAAACGACAACAAAAATCAGCTGGACATACTGTTGGGCTGCAGAACTAACCATCAGCATGCGATTGGACGTAGCAAATTTACTTTGGCGAACTGCGCATTAGACAGCAAAATGTGAGAAATCTCAGTATCGTTATATTACTTAGTGAATACATGTTCTGCTAAAAGAACAATTTCAGTATACTAGTCACGCTTCAGTGACTAGTGCTTTTAGTTCCTCATCTATCTCACGAGAATGTTATGGGTGTCACCGTCAAAAGACTACTATATAATCACATAACAAACGTATATCTGTTTACTTGATGTTTTGGGGATGGTACTCGGTTCGCCAATACAGTACTAGTCTAAAGACAATGAAACCCATAACATTCTTGAGACACACTTTGACTTGTGTCCATTCATTTCCTATGAAAAGATGGACTTATGCATGGGGATTGTGAAACTAAAGGAAAAAGAAGATAAACACATACTGTATTCCAATAGGCATGAAATATCTTCAATCACAAGGACAGATATATTAATCCAATACACATTTCAGGGACTTGCACTAGTGTGGTGCAACTTTCTTCACTATTACAATAATAACTGGTGATTTTATATACGACCTTCAGCTCAGCATATGAGTATCTGGAGGCTTCAGTTCAATTCCGGAAACGGCTTCCGCTTTAAAATTTTGAAACTTCCACGTGAATGTTATTCATCTTTCTTCAAGCACCGACATCTTGAGTTCATCTCGTGTCAAAAACTATAATCATGGTGACGCGTCATGTTACGTGATCAAAAATTTACTGTGTATCATTAAATACATTGGCGTTTCTGATAAAGATTAATTGTATTGTACTTTTCTACGTTTGAAATGAATGCTCTCGAAGTTTACTTTTAAAGTATTATGGAGCCTAGAACATATATAGCAGACCAAATTTTGGCCTTGAAAATGACCGGCATAAGGCCCTGACCTTTCACGGGGGAAATGAATTAAATGTACTGGTACTTTTAACGTTTTATTATATTATGGGTTTTATAGTTCTAAACCCCATAACAGAACTGAATACAGTCTAACTCCTGTACTCACTGAATTTCTTAAATTATTTTATTCTCTCCATCCGGCCGCGGATTTCCTATTAAAAGTTAGTCTTCTGGTGACTGTTTGCGACTTCCTTAGCTCTGTACAGATGAACTAAAGGGAAACATCCTTATATTCTTAGAGTTTACAATGTTCTGCAAAATATTTCTCGTTTGATCGCGTGGAAGAAAAGCGTAAGACAGATCAAAAGTCCAGTGTTGCTCTCGCCTCATGTAAGTGGGAATCCTGGACAATCTTGGATTCTGGATTCCACGCTGTGGATTCCGGATTCCAGGTACTGGTCAGGATTTCACTAATTATCTGTAGAACGTAGATTCTGGATTCCAATTGTTAGTGGGATTCCGGATTTCTTGAGTTGTATTCCGGATTCCAAAACCTAGGATTCCGGATTCCATAAGCAAAATTTTCCCGGATTACGTAATACGGATTCCCTTACATGGGGTGATCGCTCGGTTCTCATTGGATGTTTACCGAGTAATTTTCCGGGAAATCCGGTTGGAAAGTAAATGGAAAACGACTTTTTGGGTGTTTTCCGACGGAAAATTCCGGGAGAAACGGAACATCTGAAAAGGTAGTTTTGTTTTCCCGTATGGAATATTTCAAACGGAAATTCGTGGTCCATTTCTTCAAAGCCATCCTTGATACCAGTTTCAGGCCTTCGCGGCCGTTTTCCGGTAAATGGAACTGATTTGTGCTAATGGTACTGATGGTAAACGCGATTGCGGGACGAAATTTATCAGTCCTGAACTTTGCGAACCATTTACCCACACCATGAACAGACCGGTTTGCCCGTGTAAATGGTAAACAACCATTAACTCCCATGTGTTAAATAGAACTGATATCAGCATGAACCTAAAAATACTGGCTTTGATTTATAGTGAGTAGTAAAACAATAGTAAATGTAAATATGTGTAAATATCATATTATCCACTCCCCTCAGGGCTTTTCAGGGATAATTTACAACACTGGTTGGGGGACTTTGCCAGACTGCTTAAGGTGCAGTTTACGAGTAATGAAGGAATGAGTAATGTACATGAGTATGAAATATTACGAAGAGTGTGTGGGTTCTTTAACGTCCCACAGATTTTTTTTTCCGACGAGGCCTACTGTTTATCGTCCTTATCCGAGAAGACTAGAAAGTCAAACCGTTTGCAGATGTTATTACAAAGGCTGCACTTTCTCCTCAGTTATTTAAAGACCCTGAGTGTTGGTCCCGCCGAGGTTTGAACCTACGGCCTCCCACGCTCAGCAGACCGGCGCTTACCCCATTGAGGTAACCGGGCGGGTTAGGTACAGTACAATCACGATTTCTTGAACCGTCAGGTTTTCGAAATTCCCGAACCAAACTTTCGAACGAACCAAACTTGACTTCCCTTCACCAGTCGAACACTGTAATTTTACCCCCAATATTTAAATATTCCCAGTAATTCGAACCACTGCTTTTCCCTAGTTGGTTCGAAAAATCGGGATTCCATGCCACTGTACGTGTTATTAACTCGAAAGTATAAACTTGGAACTAAATTTATGTCAGATGAAACTGAAACCGCTCCACGCTTGAGGTTTCTTTTAAGTAACACGTGTATAAATATCTTTCACAATTACAGCCTGAAACAGCACAGGTAACCCAGGCTCACTATTTGTGTCACGTACTGGTTTCATATAACATGAGTACCATAAATCATCTATTAAACGCCAGGGGCGTTTAATAAATTTTTGGGGTCCACGAGGGCGCGTTTAATAGATAAGAGTGTTTATTCTCGTAACTTATTTCAACGAACTCAACAAAACTGGATACAATATGCTTTCGGTCAAAAGCGTTTGTGTGTTAACAGAATTTAGACTGTGGGCTGACGGCTTTTGCACTCCAAGGTTTTTAATGTATTTTCTTCTCTTTTGCTACAATCAAGAGGGTGCTTTAACAAGCGCGCACCGAGATCAAGAAGGTCAAAGCGCTATCCTTACTTTGAACTTGAATCATGAACATGATTTAATACACAAACCGATCTTAATCAAGCAATGAAATTAATAAATTGACTGATTTTGCTCTATTTGCCATTTCCTAGTATTTTGGAGCAATTTTCACGGGGGGCGTTTATTAGACAGGGGCTAAAACCTTAGCAGCGTAGAGGGAGCGTTTATTAGATAACAGGCGTTTACTTGAGAGTGGGCGCTTATTAGATCATTTACGGTTAATATAGAGAACGTATGGGGCGAAGTTTAGGTCTGGAAATTTGTCAGAAAATGGATCCCGAAATAAAAATCGATGAAACTTACCATGTGGCGAGTTGTTGTTGTCCTTAATATGGACTCGAAGTTTCGGGGAAAATAGGCTCCTTATCTTTCCTACATAATATACTGGGTTACCTGTGAAAACAGCTTCCATAAAAAATATATTCACAATAATTAAATAATAGAACAAAACTGAATATGTGAAGGAATAGGTGCGTGAGCAAATAATGTCACTTTTCAGGAACCCATCAGCTGGAGCTAAAAATATCACGGCCAAAAAACCTGCAGCAAGAACGGAACATGTCAATTGGCCAAAGGTATAAAGGTAGAACAGTCCTTCAGTACATCTGATCTAAACGGGTCAAAGAAATACTAATTCGAGTCGCCGTTTGAAGATCGCTTTAATGCTAAAATGAGTATACTGACAGAGGTAGTTGGTCAATTCTTGTTCAGTTTTACACGAGGCGTAACAGAGCATTACAATCCAGAGGAACCCGAATTCACTGCCGAAGCTTTTGGCTACGATCCTCTGGAAAGCACTGGTCGAGAATGGTATTATCAACCAGTAGATGAGCTTATTTACCAAGAATACAGTGACAGAGAAGCTACCACATGGGATTATCTCGGGTCGAGCGGTCTTGATATTGAAGTTATTAATGCGTGCTCTCCAGATGAAGAAACAGATGAACATCACGAAGATGACAGGGCAATGGCTTGGAAACTGCTGAGGCCATCCGCTCTCTGTACAGTTGGCAAATCAATGTACATTGGAGCTTTGATCTCGCTTCTTGTTGCCACTTTTTTGGGTATAATACACACCCTATTCTCTTACGCGCGTTTTAAGAGTTCATATTTAAGCTGCCATAATCACTCGGACAACTCCTTATCAACTCAAATGCAATGGCAAATAACAACTTATGGTATAATTGAAAATTTTTTGCTCTATTCTTGGCCTTTTTCTGTTTTGCTTTTTCTTTTTCGCCCATTTCAGTTGATTGGGGTAAAAAGACGATTGTGTCTAATTTCTTTTCTTTGCTACTGTTTAGATTCACTTTATCGCGTTACTCTTCGCGCCTTCACTTTATCTCATGTGAACATTTCCAGCTTTTTAACAGGGTTTCCACTAAATGCAATATTTATCATCTGCGTTTCCTTGGAACTGTACGTGGTGACGAACCATTTTTGCCCCCGTTCAATGAAAGTAAAGAAACTTTGCTTATTTCTTCAAATGATGGTACCTGTCTGTTTTACTTTCCTACTTGGACAGATTCTTCACTATTTTCTTTATCCATATTACGTCGAAAGCAAAGAAAAATTTTTATTCGCTCTTTTTGCGCCTATCATTGGTGTCGTTTTGAAGACGTTCTCACGCATCTGTGCTCAGCGGTTATATAACATTACTCATCCGGGATATTCTTATGTCACGCTTGTGCCGTTGTTTTACGGAACAGCTATAATGTTTCGAGTTTTGCAGGCGGATCTTGACAATCTACAATTCATCATTATAATAGGAATCGTCCACGGTGCTGCGGAAGTTATAGAACGAAGTACAATGGTTTTAATTGATCACATTTGTTATGTGCTGTGGAGAAGGAAATCAGCTCCTTGGGGAAGTTTCCGTACTCCTCGCCGCGAGAGACTCATGGCTGACATTGCTATCATGAGCATGTTGTCTGAATCAACTGCTATAGTGTCAGTTAACGGTTTTATTTTCTTGTACAAGTTTCTTTGCCTGCGAGAAAACTCTCTTTTAGGGACATTACAGTTATCTGTCAAGAGCACTTTATTTCAGCTAGTGATTGAATGGTTTTTCACTAGTGTTTCTTTGGCAATCGAAACTCGTTATCAGAATTTGGCGGTCATGGCTGTTTGGCAAAAACGATGGAAAAGACACCTTTTAGTGGCAATTGTGAATGTGGTTCCCTTAACTCTTTATACAAGCGAAAATCTTTTGCGACTTTTAGGTAATGAACAAAACATTAATCTTTTTTAAAGTTTTATTAAACCTGGATGAGTTGTAATTAAGGACACTTTGTCGCAATAAAGTGACTAAACGTTCCACGTTTCAGACGTTTTGGTTCAAGCTTAGAGCTGATAAGGTTCGTAACCAAATTTTGATTTTAATTTAAAAAAGCATAACTGTTTTTGACCCTTGATTTTTCGCCAAAAACTCGCTCATTGAAGCTGGTTTTAAAGGCCCTTTTAGGCCATGTTCACACTTTACTTGATAGCTTAATTTTGCACCGCCTCGAAAATCATACCGGATGGGACATCTGTTTACACACAAGAACGTTTTTGGGGGCGCGATTTCTGTGACGGAGCGAAGCTTCGCCACGCCGACCTCAAAGTGAAGCATCACATATCGGATAGGTGCTCACACTGGTTCAGTGTGAGCAGCTATTCCGCCCACTCCGCGGAAGTAAATAAGGAGGAGTGAGGACTGGAAGCCACTGAGACGGAAATAAATATTCAGAAGTGGGGACTGGGATTTAGTGCACCAAAGCCTCTCGGCCAACCGCGCCCACAATGTTCGACATGTGTGAACAACTTGTGCCTCCCCGGTCAGTTGCTGTTTGTGCTCTAACGGATAGCTTCTCCTGGCGCCACGAAAACTGCTATCCGGTATTCGGTGTGTACATAGACTGCAAAACAGTCGGTTTTTTTCTCAAAATCAGTGAAGAAATCGGTAAAGCGTGGGGTAAAAGTTTTACACGCGCGAAGCGTGCGAGCCTCACACGGCCGTAGGGCGTGTGAGGCGAGATGTGTGACTGCTCGCGCGTACTTGAATACGCAAAAATACGGACTGTTTTGCAGTCTAGTGTGTACTTAACCTTAGACAACAGGCCGAGCCAAACTATCTCAAGATCGCTATTTGCAAGTCCATAACTACGCTAGCCTAGCTACGCCTGGTGCGAATGCGATGGAATTGCCTTCAGCACTGTAGCAGCTGCTCGTAAGGTGTCTCCTCATCCACTGCCTAGGCAGCTAGTGCCAGCATGCCCAAAAAACACAATTTTGGTTTTTTTCCCTTTTTCTCTCGGGATTTGTAGTTTTCGTACTCTGCTCTTATTTTCCTGTTGAAAAATGTAAATTTATAAAGAAACTACTGTAGGGTGGGGAAACAAGGTTTTCACTCAAATTTACTAGCCAAAATTGGATGATTTTTGCTTGCGTATTTGTCCTGTTAAACGGACATTCCATTAGGAGCAGTCAGTACCTGGGTAGAGAGTGACGGCGCGACGAAAGCTTTTCAAGCAATGGCAGTAGAGTTTTAGCTGGGTCTCTGAGGATGTGATGACGTCAAAACTTGTTAGCACGTGGATGGTGGTTCTTCACGAGCAAGGATACATGGGATACTGCTAACAAACAGCCCAGGTCGAGGTCGAGATTTCATGTCAGAAATAGGCCTTGTGCAGGCAGCGGTGAAGCAAGTAGACAAAATAAGTAAAAGTAATGCTTAATTTTATTGTTCCTACCGAAACTTTTATTTTTTCAGACCTGACTCATTGACTCATTGAGTCATCACTGGTCATGACTCATGACTCACTGACTCATTTGACTCATTAATACTTTACACTCGACCAGTTTGTTTTGTTCTTTATGCGAATGATCATTTAGTTCAGTTCCGCTACTTAGTTTAATACCCCTTTTAGAAGCTATTATATAGGCCTTAACGTAGCTTTGACACCTTTGGAACTAAAATTGTGTAAAGATTTAATTAAAAACCCAACTGGGTGAGATATAGGGTGAGGAGTTTTACGAAAAATGCTCTACCAGCAGGAATTCTTCGTGTGGTCTTTAATATTATTAATTGCGGCTTCCGTTCCTGTTTTTTGCGGTTTTGAGAAGTTATGTTGGCCCGCTGATGATACCTGTAGTTTCATACCTTAGTTTCGATTAGTTAGCTTTCTGTTTTCCTCTTTTTTTCATCACATTAAAAAGAGATGATGCATGCGAACCAAGCCTTGGGATATCTTAAAAGCAATGCGTCGAGTTTTATTCTTATTAGATGAAACAGTGTACTCTGTAGTTTCGTACCCTTTCTAGTTTCTGTTAGTTTCAGTGCTTTAAGAAACTGAAAAGTGCGCCAGAGTTTATCAAAGGCTGTTGAAAACTGTTCGCCACTAATCAAGTGAAGAACACTTATCCGATATCAGAAGAAAATTTAAGTTCAAAGTTTACTCTTTCAGTAAAATGGGTATCAGAATCTTGGCAGAGGTATTTGGCGACATCTTGTTCAGGTTTACCCGGAGCGTAACAGAACATTACAATCCAGAGGAAGCTGATTTCACCGTAGAAGCTTTTGGCTACGATCCTTTAGAAAGCACAGGTCGAGAGTGGTATTATCAACCTGTTGATGAACTTATTTACCAAGAATACAGTGACAGAGAAGCTACCACATGGGATTATCTACCGTCTAACAGTCTTAATATCCAGGTTGTCAATGCGTGCTCACCAGATGAAGAAACAGATGGACATCAAGAAGATGACAGGGCAATGGCTTGGAAACACCTGAGGCCACCCGCTCTAAATACGGTTGGAAAATCAATGTACATTGGAGCTTTGATCTCTCTTCTCGCTGCCACCTTTCTTGGTACACAATTCACGTTAATCTGTTCTGGTCCCCTATATCTCAAAACTTTATACCGCACTGGTTGCTCTTTGCGAGCAAATATGACAAATTCATCTCAAACACCGTGGATCATTACCGGTTCTTGGCTAATCGCCACTGCTTTTCTGTATATTTGGCCCTTTACTGTTTTACTTTTTCTTTTTCGCCCGTATCAGTTAGTGGGGGTGAAAAGAAAGCTTCTGCTGGTTTGTTTCGTGTTTTTTTGTTTGAATGGATTTTATCGAGGTGCTATAGAAGCCTTAAGCAGATCTCATTACAAAGTTCCCAGTGTTTCAACATGGTTTCCACTCTATGTATTTTTTATCAGCAGCTTGTGTTTCCAGCATTTTCTGCTGACGAGACATTGCTGTAGCAACAGTTCAAAGAAACAGATGGTGGCTTTTTTCTTCCAAATAGCAGTACCAAGCTGTCTTTTCTTCATCGCAGGCCAGATGTCTTATAGATTTATTTACCCAGTATACATTGCGCAAGACAAAGAAGGTAAATTTTTAACTGCACTCTTTGCGCCACTCTTTGGAGTGCTTGTGAAGATTATCTCACGAATCTGCGTTCAGCGGTTATATAACATTACTCATCCGGGATATTCTTATGCATTGCTTGTGCCGTTGTATTATGGTTCAGCGGTTTTGTTTCGAGTTTTGCAGGCAGAACTTCAAGGTCTTCAGTACATTGCTGTGATAGGAATCATTCACGGCGCTGCAGAAGTTATAGAACGAAGTACAATGGTTTTCATTGATCACATTTGTCATGTGTTGTGGAAAAGAAAATCAGCTCCTTGGGGAAGTTTCCGTACTCCTCGCCGTGAGAGACTCATGGCTGATATTGCTATCATGAGTATGTTGTCTGAATCGACTGCTATAGTGTCTGTTAATGGGTTCATTTACTTGTACAAGTTTTTTTGCCTGCATGATAATTCCCTTTTGGGCGCACTACAGTCATTTGCCAAGTGCACTTCAGTTCAGCTAGTGACTGAATGGTTTTTCACTAGTGTTTCTTTAGCAATCGAGACTCGTTATCAGAATTTGGCGGTCATGGCTGTTTGGCGAAGAAGATGGAAAAGACACTTTTTGTTGGCGGGTGTTAATGTGGTGCCGCTAGCTGTATATATCAGCGGAAACCTTCGGGGACTAGCGGGTAGATCTGAGGAAACTTGACGTGCCTCTTAAGAAAGTCGGGAGGAAACTATAGGACCTTGGACGTGGATCGAAATGGAGAAGATGCCGAAATCTCTTCATTTTTCCTTGTATAAGACGGAGGCTTAGCTTAATAATACTGATAACGCTCTTTGATTGGTGCCGCGGGGGAAAATTGCTTCAACCAATCAGATCAACCAGATCCGGGTAGTGACAGGTCATATTGCGTTCGGCGTCAGGTGAGAACGCAGCCCTAACTCATGATCAACCTGCGAGAAGCTCGAGTTAGGCTTCTCGTTTCCAGGACCCGTCCCTTCTTCGGATCACGAGCGCTTCTGAGTAAAAAACATGCTAGAAATGCTACGGGGGTTATATCACTTCGGATAGTTTACAGTTGAAACGACAGCAAAAATCAGCTGGACATACTGTTGTGCCGCAGAACTAAGACAAGTAATCAGCAAGGGATTGGACATTACGAATTCACTTTGCAGGGGCACCCAACGAGAACACAGTTCAAAACCACTTAAACATAGCATTCTTAAAACGTATTTTGGTATTTAAACGGTAGACATAGGCATATTTTTATCCCCTAAAAACGTTTCATCTGTTCGCATTTCCTAGCTGAAAGTCTAGTGATCCAAAAATTATAGGGATCAAAACTTACCTTTTCGAAAAGTTCAAAGAGCAAAAAGGCTCCCGAAAATTCTAGTTGACCTTTTTAGGGTAAAAATCCGTTAAAAGTAGGCAATTATACCATTTTTTAGATGTTCGAAAATCCTAGGAGAAACAGGCAAGCAAAAACTTTTACAACAAATGTTCCGAAAATACTAGATCTCAAATCGTTTTCCGAACAGATATTTTCCGAAAATTGACGCGTTGGGTGCGCCTGACTTTGGCGAACTGCGCGTTGCAAATAACGCCTTTGTTTAATCAGGGGAATCCCATCAGAGTGACAGGATATTCTGTTATCAACAGGAGCCCTGAAAAATAAATTATTTACAATACAAAAGGACTATATTAACAGCCTAAAATTATCACAAAAAAAAAACTTAACCTAATTGATAAAAATATAAAAAGGACTAAACTCGGATGTTTCTAAAACCTCTTACAATCAATAAGAATAAAAATATACGAAAAACAAAGAGAAAATTGCGTTGCCGACATAAAAGGATCTAGTTTAAAAATTTACTTATTTAAAAATTTATTATAAATTACTTCTCCAGCCAGAAGGTTATCTTGGCGGCTTCAGTCCTGACTTGCTGGATACAAGGACAGTTACTCTGACGTGTAATCCCGGGAATGACATCCCGGTGAAAGGTGAAATAATTACAAAGGAACTGAGGGACGTTATTAGCTAGGCATTTCTTAACTAACTTACAGACATATTTATATCTGTGGGTCTCTAGAGGTACCCATTTTAAAATATGCATAGCAATGTTACTTGAACTGGACATAGATAAAATTTTGGCTGCTCTACGTTGGAGGCGTTCAAGACAGTCTGCTTACGCGCGTCGCGCTTGTTAAAGCAGAACCAAATACCATCACAGTAATCGAAAATCGGAACTATAACCGACTTATACAGAATGTTGGCCGCACCTTCTGTCAAGTTCTTCCGGAGTCGTCCCAACATTCCAGCTCTTTTATCTCCTTTAGCGATAAGATACTTAACATGTGCCTTCCAAGATAAATTTTCTTTTAGAACAACGCCCACGTACTTAACGATTCACTGACCCTAGTTATTTCATAATTTCCTATGTAAACCTTAAAGCTGAAAACTTGAGAGATCTTGGCGTCCGTTCCAAATATCACAACTTCGGTCTTATGCTTATTTAAAAACAGAAAGTTTTTATGTTTCCCAGTTGTTTAAGTTCCTCATTCCTTCTCGATCACCATGGCATCTTTTTTATCAGAGAAAATGACTGCGTCATCAGCGTATAACAGGACACTGCAGTGAGAAACTGCATGTGGAACATCGTTAATAAATAAAACAAACAAAAGTAGACCCAAAATAGGGCCCTGGGGCACACCAGAGAGTAACGCACAGGGACCTGAGAAAAAGGACTGGTACCCCACTGGACCAGTGTTACTGAGGTAGTCTTTAAACTAGACTAAGGGAAAGTTCATTTAATATGACAAGTGGGGGGGGGATGAAGATATTGAAACTCGAAGCTTGAAATTTTAGCAGCCCCCTCGCTAGCGGTTCAATTTTTAGGAGCCCCCTCCTTGGTAGTCGAAAAAATTTCAGAGCCCCCCCTCCTCCTTCAATTCCTTTGCTCCCCTGAAAAAGATCGCTAGACTGTATTAAATATATTTACCGTTATTGTCTTCAATGGTTCATACTATGACAAACTTGAGATACAGTTGTGATACAATTTTCTAAAGCATTTTTGGGATGAACAAGAGTGTAATAATTACTGAGACTACATTTGTTATATCTGTAAACCACGTGATATAGCTGAGTTGCACAGGTCATTAAATTGTTGAGTTGAAAACCATCCGATCTGTATGATGATGTCATGTGTTGGTTTTGAAGTATACAAATTTTCGGAGCCCTCCCCTCCTAGCGCAACAATTTTTTCAGAGCCCCCCCTTCGGGTGTCTAAAAATTTTCGGAGCCCCCCCTCAATATCTTCATCCCCCCCCCCTTGTCATATTAAATGAACTTTCCCTAACTCAACACCTTCCAGGCCATATCCTCGCAGCTTCTCCAAGAGAAACTTATGATCGACAATGTCAAACGCTTTCCTCAGGTTTATAAATACCGCTCCTTTCAAACACCCCTGATCGATATTTCGGCGAATATTGTCGGTGAAAGAGATAACACCAGATTCACTCGAATGACCCTTACGTGAGCCACATTGAAAAGGGGTAAGCAGCTTCATTTCATTTTGGATTTGCTAAAACATGGCTGTAGAAATCTCTCTAATATACCTTTACTGAGTCTTGTGGTGGAGCATCTTTTGTTTTGTTTCTTTCGTTCTTTTTTCTTTCCATTGTCACTTTTTTTTTGGCAAAGTCTGCTACGTCCAATATCGTCTCGTATTTCGTCTCCGAGTTTGGCTACACGGACGAAAGACCATGAAAGACTGATCCCGGGCTTGAGAAGGAAAGCTTGGATATTCGCGCGCTTTGTTTTTGGCAGTAACAAGTCTTTAGCTTCACAGAGTAGTATAGGTTTTAGGGATGAAATCTATTCTGCGAGGTGGAAGTTAATGCTGATTTTGGACCAGGCCAAAGACTTAGTTAAACATTGTTCTGCGTGCAGGGCTCTATGTCTTCTTTTCAACCGCTGGTACATCCTGGATCTTGAATAAATCGACTGTGTGAGTCGAGAAAAGTTCCATGTGACGATTTATGTGGAGAAAGCGAGAGTTTTACGGAGTAATTTGATGATGTTTCGTCCGCGTTAAGTGTGGAAGTATTATGAGTGGTTTTCGGAAGTGTTGTGATTGCCCGTCAAAGTCATTTATTGTGTGATTTACCAAAAGTGTTGATAGGCAAAACTCAGGTATCTGGTTGAGCTCGTGTTACCAGAAACCTTTGTGCCAAGCATAAAAACGCTTCGTGAGTCTTTAGTGTAGGTGATTTTGTCTTAGAAAGCCTATTCTGTGATCAATGAATTTTGTGGATTTTAAATCTAGCCGTCTCCGCAGAGACTTAGCTATGGGCCCGATGGTTTAACTGACTAAAAAGTTATACTTTCCCGACGTTTCAAACTAGTTGTTTATTTCATCGCAAAAATCCTGTTACTTCTGCGAGTGAAATTTACCGTCTATTGCCAGCAATAAGCCTTAGCTAGTGACTTTTAACTGCTTTCCATTCAACTTAGATGTCAAATTGTTAAAAGGCACTTGAAATTTCTTTAGCCACGTTTCAGCAAATCCAGCCAGATATATATGACCTTCAGCTCAGCGTATGAGTATTTGGGCGCTTCAGTTTAATTCCGGAAAACTTCCGCCTTTAAATTTCAAAAATAGTTGTATAAGCCTTTCGGATACGATCTCTGGTGTGTTTTATGTAAAAATTAGTCGATACAAGATATCCTAGACTGGTTTGAGAAAAAGAGCTTTTCTAAACTCATTACACCACCCGATGTGTATAAAATTGAAATCGGATAGTCCGATCCCCGGATGGAAAAGAAATGTTACCTTTCATCTTATCAGGATATGAGCTTATGGCAATTTTTATACAGCATAGCCTACAGCGTAGACACCACATGATTCTTTCCCATTCATAATTTTTTTTACAAAACTCAAATACTCACCCCTTGAGACCGCTTTTAAGTTTGCCTTATTTATGATTGGTGTAATCCCTTTTCATAGTTCTTTATAGGCTTCATCCAATGGCAATTTAAATAAACATGAACAGATGGGCACAAATGAGTAAAGTGAAAAAATGCGTGCTTCAACAAATAAACAGCAGTAAGAAAGCAACACGTCAGATGGCCATGCGAATAAATAAAGGTGGAGCTTTTCAATCGCAGATCACAACAAAATAAGAGGACGTTTGACGTTCACTCGTATAAAATGATTGTACTGGCAGAGGTAGTTGGTCAAATCTTGTTCAGTTTTACGCGAGGTGTAACAGAACATTACAATCCAGAGGAACCTGAATTCACAGTAGAAGCTTTTGGCTACAGTCCTCTAGAAAGCACTGGTCGAGAATGGTATTACCAACCGGTCGATGAGCTTATTTACCAAGAATACAGTGACAGAGAAGCTACCACATGGGATTATCTCGGGTCGAGCGTTCTTGATATTAAAGTTATTAACGCATGCTTACCAGATGAAGTAACTGATGAACATCAAGAAGATGATAGAGCAATGGCTTGGAAACGTCTAAGGCCATCCGCTCTCTGTACAGTTGGCAAATCAATGTGTATTGGAGCTTTGATCTCGGTTCTTGCTGCTACAGTAATGGGTACACTATACACGCTAATCTGTTACGCGCGATTTAAGAGTTTATATTTGAGCTGCCATCATTCACATAACTCAACCTCAGTTCAAATGCAATGGAAAATAACAATTTCTGGTGTGATTGGCTGTGGTTTCTTTTATATCTGGCCCTTTACTTTTCTTCTTTTACTTTTCCGTCCATTTCAGTTAATTGGGATCAAAAGGACACTATTTCTAGTTCCTTTTCTTTGCTACTGTTTGGATGCACTTTATCGCGTTGCTTGCAGAGCTTTAACTTTATCTCATGTGAGTATTTCCAGCTTCTTAACCTGGTTTCCCCTCAACGCCATGTTTATCATTAGCATCTGCTTGGAAATGTACGTGGTGGCCAATCATTTCTGCCCACGTTCAAGGACCAAAAGCAAACTGACCTTGTTCTTTCAAATGATTGTACCCGTCTTTCTTACGTTCTTCATTGGACAGATTGGTCAGTACTTTATATATCCAGTATATGCTGACCCGAAGAATAACAACCAAGACAAACTCTTAATTGCACTCTTTTTTCCTCTGATTGTCCCCATCTTGAAGGTAATCGCACGAGTTTGTGTTCAGAGGTTATATAATATTTCCCATCCGGGATATTCTTATGTTTTACTTGGGCCGTTGTTTTACGGATCAGCTGTCATCTTCCGAGCTTTGCAAGCCGATCTGGACACTCTAGAATACATTGCTATTTTGGGAATCATTCACGGCGCTGCAGAAGTTATAGAACGAAGTACAATGGTTTTCATAGATCACATTTGTCATATGTTGTGGAAAAAAAAATCAGCTCCTTGGGGAAGTTTCCGTACTCCTCGCCGTGAGAGACTCATGGCTGATATTGCTATCATGAGTATGTTGTCTGAATCGACTGCTATAGTGTCTGTGAACGGGTTTATTTACTTGCACAAGTTTCTTTGCCTGAAAGATAATTCCCTTTTCGAGGTACTACAGTTATTTGCCAAGTGCACTTCAGTTCAGCTAGTGATTGAATGGTTTTTCACTAGCGTTTCTTTAGCAATCGAGACTCGTTATCAGAATTTGGCGGTCATGGCTGTTTGGCAAAAACGATGGAAAAGACACCTTTTAGTGGCAATTGTGAATGTAATTCCCCTGGCTGTTTATACCAGCGAAGATCTTTTGCGACTTGTAAGTGGTCAGTTTTAAGAATCTTTGATGTCATCTATTTTTTCCAGTTTTTCATGTGGAAAAAGACGACTTATTAGGTAATAGATGCGTAAAGAATCGTAAGTGAAATGTTCGCACAAAAAAAATATATTGGCTAGATCTCAGTTCCGGGCGCTCAAAACGTCTCCGGTTCCGAGTTTCAGGAATAGAAAGCATTTCTTAATTATCAGTTTTATGTTCATTACCATGCCAATCAAGTTGGAGTGATCATACTGAGCAGGGATTATGCTTAGTCTTTTTTGGCATTGCTTTTTGAATCATTTGTAAATCAATGTTAGCATTTCCCATACTGTCATACATAACAAAGTTGACTCACAAAACTGGAACCAATTTTTAAAGGAAGAATCTTCATTTTCTATGAAAACCAAAACAAGCGACTACAATATCCCTTTTATTAACTTGGGTAAACCCTATTTGTCGTTAGCTAGCGTATATCGGAGCATGCCTCGGCGTTAGTAGATCGGAATTAGATTTTCCAGTTTTGTGAATTAACGCAAAGTTTCATCATGTTGAGGCGTAACAGGTTAGAACTGAAACGGTCTGTAACCAATTTGAAATACACGTGTATAAAAACCTTTCAATTTTAACTCAACAGTAAATAAATAGTAGAACACACTGACCACACGTTCCACTGACGTTTATTGGTGTCTGTATTACTCTAATTACTACTATCAGCTTAGTAACATTTTCAATTTTCTTTTAGTTCAGATCCTTGTAGTAATATGAATGTGCAGTAGGAAGCCTAAAGGGCCTATGTCATTCTATTGATATTGGCCATCTTTTAAAAAAAAATAGATGAAATGTGTCTTCGCATCAATTGAGTTTTAAAGATAGAGGTCCAGTTTCGGTTTTTTAAGACTATATTTAGGCGGCGAAACTGTCCTGTCGTCTGTTGCAACGGATAGCAATAGTCTGCGTGGCAGGCATTAGAAAGGGAGGGGGAAGGGAATCGAGGGCGCAAGACCGCGCGCGAGGGAGGAGGGAGGAGGGGTTCCTTTCCTTTCACCCTCGCGCGCTCTCGCGCGCCCAACTTCCCCCTTCCCCTTTTAACGCCTGCCACGCAGGCGAGATGGCAATTAAGTGCCATGTCTGCAAAAATCACCCAAAAAGTGTTATGGTTATTGCCCTCTGATGAAATTTGTCTCATATCGTCTTTATAACTCCGATCTACAGGAACATTTTGTCTATGAGGAAATGAAAAGGTACTGAGTATGAATTCAGCGCAGCCTTGACCTAAAAACAGCAATATCTTGGTCACATAGCCTCCTTAAAATAATAAGAATTAGGTAAAATATTTATAGCGGGAACGATACGTGGAAGTCAATTTCTAACCAATGAGATAATGTAACCTTGTAAGCTAAGTTTTCACCTGTTTTTAGTTTTGTGACTTGGTTTAATTACATATTTGCCGTATGGGGCTAAATATATTTCGCGCCAACATAGATTTGGCACAAGAGAAACCCGTTTTGTCGATCACCTTTATGGAATAACTAAACTTTCCATCATATTGCGGAGTGAAAGGTTAGGACTGAAACGGTCCGCAATTTTATTAAGACAATTATACCGTGGAAGCTCTCGTAAGCGGACACCCTCGGAAAACGAAAAAAATGTCCGTAATTGGAGTTGTCGGCAGCTTACGAGAGTGTCCGTCAGGAAAGCTTCCACTGAATTTGTAAATTCTAAGCATAAATACCTTTCAATTGTTAATTTACATTAACTACAGCCACCCACATAATCTTTCGTTGACAACAATTTATTGATCCTTTTTTTTCCTAATTAACTTGAAGACGAGCATATAAGTTGGGATTGAGTGACCAAACACTGACTCGCCTCCAAGATTTTTCTGTGTTTTTTCCTAGAGGATAAAACATCAGCACCTGACGTTTTCAGTAGCTGTTTGTTCATCCCTTGCGCACATTTTGAGACAAGTTTAGTGATGGTCAGTTGCTATGGTTACGAGATATGACGTCATAAATAGCAGGTGGTGAAGCCATTTTTGGGTGAAAATGCATGTTTTTTCAACTTCTTTCAACAATTTAAGTAAATCTTGTGGCTAAAAACATGCAAAATGCTTATTTATGTGTTATTTTTCATGTAAAGCACAAAAAAATTGCCATTTCTCGCGTTTTTACCCTGATTTCTAATTCTTGGTGAAATCCAAGATGGCAGCCAAGATGGCGACCATTTCTGGTGACGTAACAGGCCTCCAGCAGCGCCACCACCCGTAAAATATACCTCATCTTAAGACTTTCCACTCAAGAGAAAATCGTTTCGAGATACTGTAACATATCAAAAACTCCGGCGAGGAGCTCCATCCAACTCCCCCCATGTACTACGATGGGGGTATGAGTTTGCGTGTACGTCCGAGAATTAATCAAACAATCTTTTTAGCAATGAAAACTGTATTAACCTGACATCCACGAAGGTTTGTTTCTACACAAAAATATGAAAAGAGCAGTTCGGGTTTATAGTAGGCTGAAAAAAATGCCGACATTTCGCGACGCCACCACTTGCTTCCCAGCGAAATGACGTCTGAAGGACAAGCTCAGAAATACCATGAGAGAGAACCTGAGAACGAGGTTGAAATACCATACTGAAGATCTGCGTAGTCCTTCTGATTAGTTGTGCCGCGAGGGAAACTTTCTTTAACCTAACAGAAGCACTACTCAGATCTTGGTAGTGACAAATCATCAGCTGAAATGGAATTTCTGCGCTCGTTCCTCCGCAATTCTACCAAACTACAGATAAATACACTATAATCATGGTTTGGACGCCGTCTTGGACCGGCCTGGCACATTTGTCCTAAATCTCATGCTCGGCTGCCGGGATCTGGTATTTACACGTGAGTGAAACTACAGCGCAAACGCCGTTTTTTTTCCTTCCTGCAGCGTTGTGCCGCGTTGTTTTCGCTTAGTAATTGTTGGTTTCGCAGCTTTGAAGTACATCTTTTCGCAGTTTACCTCGAAGCCTCTTTTTGCAGCTTACCCTGAGGTAAGTGAAGTTTTGTTGAGTTGTTCGAACTTTTAGTAGCAAATATATCTAAAGCAAGTTATCATGATATCAGAAATCTATGTTGGGGTGTGTTTTCTAGCAAACTGACACTTCGTTTCGCTCCGCCTTTGATAACGACCTATGTTGGATCAAATCAGCTGCCTATCTCAGGAGGGACATAAGTAAAATGAAATTCGTAGAGTAACGCATTAAAAATACATGAAGTAACGAAAAACTAAACAAAGAATTCAGTAACATGAAAGAAGAAAGTTTTTAACTCTGGACTAGCCTCAGATTAGGCTCAATTTTTGTTTGGCTTTGTAAATAACGTTCCGGCGGGCAAGGCGAAACGAAAAGAGAGCCTGATACAACTTCTGCGAAGCGTCTGCCGCCCACCTTTTTGATTGATTGACATTTGCTGAATCAGCCAACCAAAATCACTTCCGTTGCTTGTTTTTTTAGTATGCAAATTTTTTCATACGTGGGAAAACTGCAGACTCACTGACTTAAAAATAGCTTTTACCTTTTAATTTTTTAAACTAAAAATAAAACACTCAGCACAATCACATTTAACTTCTTACGAGATAAAAGGAGATCTCAAAGGTCACTTCTGTTCGCGTAGAAGGTAAAACGTTTTCGAAAAGACGGCGAGACGATATTCTAGTTTTAATATTTTGGCTAGGCGCACTCGAATTTAAAATACTGAATTTTCTATTTTTCCGATGCCTTTATATATTTGTGAACAACCATCTGAATTTTCTAGATTTCCATGGCACATATAAAAGTATATTTTGCTACCATAAGACCATAAAACACTAAAAAGGACAGCAAAATCGATCCTTTTCTCGGCCGACAGCTGATCACTCGCGAAAACAACCACCGGAGGAATAAGCGCTTTTGACTTCCGTTTATTCCAACAGCCAATCAGATCTTGTGGCATTCTTCTAACAGCCAATCAGCCTGAACTCAGGTTACTCTGGATTGGAACGAATATAAGGAGGGGGCATCCCAAATGAAAGCATTCAGCTTGAAGAAGACAGGACCTTGATAAAAAATAGAAAACTCTCTTATGTTGGAACAGCAGAAAGGAATGTGAAATCTATTTGAACTACGCTTGTTATAACTGTGAACTTGATTAGTACGTAAAATGGATCTGGAAAAACTGTGCATGTAAGGAACTGAGTTATTTTTGAAAGAAAACATAAATTTCCCGAGATGCAAAGACCAGATGTCTTCTAACTTAAGGATCATAAGATTCTTAAATAGTGGATCAGTTTGAGCGTCAAAGCCCTTCTTGCTGATAATTCGAACAAATGCGCTTTTGCAACAAGACTAGGCGCCTAAGGTGGGTAGGATATGTCGAACCCCACACTAAAATGCAATATTGAAGATAAGAATACACAACTGTCCGCGTCACAGAAGTGTCCGTATTGTACAGGCTGGAATTGTTTTGACTTACGACACTCCAAACGAGCAATTAAATAAAGGATTTAGCTTCTACGCGGCAAAAGTTGTACCATAATTATTGCAGTTTCAAAGCCAAGTAAATTTAAAGAAACCTCCGGTAACGAACGGTCCTCCGTGAACGAGTTACTGGACCACGGGTCAGTAAAGTGCACTTCAACTCAGTGTAGAGCCTTCTAACCTTCTCATTATGAAAAGCGCGAATCCAAACAACAAATAAACGACAGCTGGCTTGTGTCGGTAAAGTTACAGTTAACGCCACTTAGTGTGGATATCTTAGTAGGGACGGCGACCTAATGTCTTTAATAGTACGAGAGTCCGGGTATATCGGGAGTTTAGTTCAGTCAAAAGTGTCTCCGTGTATCATCGAAGTGTCCGTAAAAGCAAGCTGTCCTCGAGGCGAGAGTTGGCTGTATTTTGTAAATAAACTTATGTTAAAAACAAACAGCTTAGTGGTATAAAAAGAGGAATTGATGATACAAAAATTAGGATCAAGCCTAACGGAATTCTTTATAAACTAATACTTACAAAACGTCGTTTTCTTATTAGAAGGCAGAATCCAATACAAGATAAGCAAATTTGCAACATTATGAGCAGCCGTGTTATTCTTTCGCCAGGATACCATCGATATTCTGAGTCGTTTCTATGGAACTGAACGAAAAATAATACTTTTTTGGATACATCGTTTCTTTTCTTAGAGAAAAATACTTATGATCCAGATTTTTGATCCGGTTCATCTCGAATTTTAGTAAAGAAACACACCCTCAGCTTGTGTTAGCAAAATTTTTTAAACGTGAAGTGTTTTCGTGTTTACCGAAAGTTGATCACGGGATCACAGTCATGCAAAGGGCCTATTCAGCCAATTGCCGCAAATGACTGCCATCTCAAAAAAAAATCCAGCCTCTACTCATTTCAATATTCTTCGGCCAAGGTTATTTTGCTTTGCTTTTGGCTTCTGAACCAATCGCAATCACGAAACCGATATTCAGAAATGGTTATCAACGCGGAATGTTTTTAGCTGTGATACATCCTGTTCATCAAACTTTTGGCTAGCGCTGGTAAATTAACGTTTTACTGACTAGTTTTGCCATTACTGATTATAAGGAAGCCATTTCATACGGCTTATCAAAAAAATAATTATTGTATTGTATTTTTCAATTTTCCTCACAAAAATTTAATTATATTCTTTTCAAAATCTCTCCGTCTAAAAACGTGTAAACTGTTATCTTCTAACTTTACTTGGCTAAATGTAACGTGTGCTAATTGGCCACTCATGCAATGTTCTCCCTCAAGAAGTGAATCTTAAGCGAACTTTTGACCATTGGACAGAATTTACTTTTCTTTTACTTGCAAATAACTAAATTGGCCTTGTCTTTGTTGTATTTTTAATTAAGGACCGAACAGCAACAGGTAGCAAGCTTCTAAACTCTTTTGGTAAATCTTAGCTTGCCTCTTGTAACAGTTTTTAACTAACAATCGGAACACTTTCAGATTTCTTGGTCACATTTGTTGTGGTTCTCAGATAAAAAATAAAACAGAATATATATCCTCGGGTTAAATTTTGAACACAATGTGTTTGTTAATAATTACATTTTCATTTGAAAACGTTATGGCACCACTGGAGTCCAGTGACGTGTCAGTAAAATGCCCGGAAACCACTGTCGAATTCTTTATCCAACTGCCACTGACAGAGACGCTGAACTAAGGAACGAGCCGAGTAATGTCTTCCGCGAGGCGAACGTTTATTCATTTTAAGGCAATATTTGTCATAACTTTGTTTCTAATTTATCTCAACTGGAAGCTAACCCAGAAAGAATGGCAACTAAACTTCTCTAAAAAAAGTGACGAGCTCATGAATCAAGAGAATTTTACAAGGCAAAACAATGTAAGTCACCTCGAGAGGAAAAACGCAAAGTTTTATATCGCATTTCGATATTTTGAACAACTTTCAATGGCCACTAACAATCTGATCGCCCTCACAGCTTTAGCAAGCTACAGTGGACACCAAGTTGTTGTACCTTTTGTAAATAATTCAAAGTTTTTTGGTTATAAAGTGAGCAGTGATGACACTCAAACACTGGCATTGTACTACAATCTGAGCGCATTTAACAACACGCTTCGTTCACACGGATACAGCACTTTGGTGAGCTGGGAAAGATTTCAGAATGTTTGCCGAGACAAGTTGGACTTACTGATACAATTTAGTTATGGTGAAGAAGCTTCACGCCGACAACAAACAACAGAACTTCAAGGTTTTCAAACTAGATTTGGATTCAATATATCGAAAACTGTTCGCGTGGATTCCGGAATGCTTCGATCGATTGAATCTTTTCTTGACAAAGTGGTCAACGGTAGCACATTTATTGGGATCCAGCAGTGGAGAGGAAACGGAACAGGATTAGATCGAGCCTTCTTTGCACTTCCAAACAATATTTATTCTTCCCTTTCAAAGTCGCATTTATCATTCAATGAGAAACTTTTAGAAATCGCCGATGACTTTATAAATAAGACTTAAGGTTTGAACTATATTTCCCTTCATATGCGCACGGAAGGGATTTTAAAGCGTTCCGATGGTAATTTTACCACTTTAGTCAATTGTATCAAGAAACAGGTATCACTGGTTAAGAACATTGGAGCCCGTCATCCCAATTACGATAAACTTTTTGTTGCTGCAGATTTTACAGCGTTTGGTTCGCAGTCTAAATGGGCCAGAGAAGCACGTAGTAGAGCCTCTTTGCTCTTAAACCACTTAAATGAACTGTTCCAAAAAACTGTATTTTTTCAGCCGCATTTCTATAATCTTAGAGACAATGGAGCCGTAGCCATTGTTGAAATGGCTGTCCTTGCTTCAGGGAAACAGTTATTCTTAACCGGAGGGGGAAGTTTTGAATATTTCATAAGAACAC
>CALNXK010000021.1:4640000-4677752 GCA_942486035.1 Porites lobata | reverse complement strand
GATTAACTCTTATTACTTTATAATTTAAATGCAAGCCTTACTAAGAAAATGTTTTATTTCAGTTTGAGGCGTTATTTTACGCAAATAAACAAATGGGATACAGTTTATGTCTTGCATACCGTGAAACGATCTAACAAACGCCCACTCTCAAATAAACGACTTTATCTAATATACCGGTAGCCCGCAAAATACTAGGAAATGGCGAATAGAGCAAAATCAATCAATTTATTAATTTCATTGCTTGATTAACATCAATTTTCAGTATTATGTCATGTTCAATTTCTAGATAAGAGGTCAGGCCCCAGTAGTCGAGATTCTGTGAACACAAAAACGTTTTTTAATAAAAGCATACTGTATTTAAAGGAATAGAAAACGTTTTCCGGTGTTTGCATAGCCTCGATATAAACACGAGGGGTTGGAGAATTCAAGACAGTTATGCAAAACCCGAGGCTAAGTCGAGGGTTTGCATAACCGCCGAATTCTCCCAACGCCCGAAAGTGTTTATATCAGGCTATGAAAAAAAAAAAAAAAAAAAAAGTTTTCTATTGTTTTTATAAAATAACTTTCCCTAGAAAAACGCAAAACTCTTTGTATGGCACTTATAAAAAGAGAAATTCTTACCAGTCGCAAAATCTTGTCCACGAAGTCTTGCACGCGTAATGAGTTCTTGTTTTGCAAAAAGATGCTTTGCAAAATACGGAGTTTTCTCGCTTAAAATGTCAGCTTAAGCGGAGAAAAATTGACTCACCTTCTTTGTAACAATTTTCCATGTTCCATGTTTCCACTCGAAAACTTTTTCAAATTTGGTGCTTGCGTGATTAGCGCGCGAAAAGCCGAACAACTTGACGCCACAACCATGTTTACATACTCTCATGCAAACACTGCTCTCGGCCAATCAGAGCGTGCATACTATCTTAGTTATTTTATAAATAGTTATGTTGAGTTCGTTAAAATAAGTTACGAGAATAAACGCCTCTCTCTTTTAAACGCCTCCCATCTATTAAACGCCTTCTTGACCCCTAAAATTAAATAAACGCCCGGCGTTTTATTAGATCATTTACGGTATGCATAGCATTGTAAGTTTATTATATAACCGCCTGGTTGATTCATTCATTTTATCAACAAAATTCAAAGTGCTTCTACCTCTGGCTTTTCATTATGCTCAATCTTTTCCTTTCAAATTGGTCAGCAGTGCCTCTGCATGTCACATGAAATGGAGGCTTTGGTTTAAATTCCCCTCCCTCCTTTAAGCATGGGACCTAATTCCTCCCCAAACCCTCCCCCCAGAAGACTATGGTTATCAAATTCCTCCTCCTCCACCTCCACCACCTGGGATGGCAAAGGTTTCAAGCCCAATTGCATAAAACAGCCATGTGGGTACCCACCACTCATCATAAAATAGGATAAAGCATTTATAAATCAATTATGGGTATGATGACATATACGCAAAAAGAGTATCGAAGTGTGACTGTACAATAAATGTCACAAAATCCACCTAGGCGGTCCCTACGGGATTTTCTGTCTTTACGTCATCCTAACCATCTCATACTTGCTGGGGTGAACAATAGAAATGTCATCATTATCTACTGATTCCTCGCGGCCCCTGTTCAAGCAAATCAAGATTTTTTTCTGGCATACCGACTGTATATTTCAACTGTAATTACTTTCCCTAATATACGTGCAAGTTACTAGAGTGCCTCCTCGGGATTTCGCCTTCTGGGCGAAATCCCTGGGAGGGCAACAAAGGCCCCTCCAAATAATACTGGGGAGTGAAGAGTACCAGCAACTGAACAGTGATGCTGATGAAAGCAATGAAAGGGAAGACAGTTGACTAAAACATGCTGAATTTGCATGATCCTTTTTTTTTCTTTTCATTTTACTTTTTACTTAAACTTACTTTTTCATTCATTTTTGCAAGTTATTGATTATTTATTCGTTTTAGGCAATGGCATCTAAGATACCAGAGTGTTCAATCTGTTTTGAACGTTACAATGACCAAAGCAAATGTCCTCGGCTTCTGAGTTGTGGACACAGCTTCTGCTCGAGCTGCTTGGAGAGACTACTCCATGGTAACACCATTGATTGTCCCACATGCAGAAATCTGGGCACTGTTCCTACTGGAGTGGAAGGTCTGTTAAAAAAAGTTTGCATTATTGGACCTTGTGAATGACACACCCAAAGAAAATGTTGGGAGTAATACAGGCTCACATGATTGTGAAAATTGTGGTGAGAAGCACCCTGCAAATTTCTGCTGCCTTGACTGCAAAGAAAACATGTGCAAAACTGCGGCTCAGATTCATACTCGCAACAAGGCAAGTCGCGATCATCAAGTTGTGTCCCTTGAGGAACTGGAAGCAAATCCTCAGCTTGCTTCTGTTTCCCTCGTATGCCAAAAACACAACGATAAATTCCGGTTTTTTGATGAGAAATGTGGTCATGCAGTTTGTAGGGAATGCGTTGCTCTTGAACACTTTGGTCACTTGTGTTTACCACTTGCTGAAGCTGCCTCAGGGTATGGAAAGGAAGTGAAAGATTTAATAAAAAAGACTAACGTGGAAACTGAATCAGCAGTTGAATTTGAACTGGAAATGGCTCGACTTGAAAAGGAGGTGGGATACCTACTAGGCCTCCTTAAAAAGGTAAAGTTAAAATAATTATGCGTTGTTTGGGTTAACTTATTGTTACATGCTTCCAAAGTTAGAATTCAATTCATTTTTTTTCACATTTTTCTAAAACTGAGACTCTCTTTGGGTCTCTCCAATGAATGCAAAGTCACCACAATTGCCATTAATGAAAGAACAATCCCTTTAAGAGATTAGTACAGTAATCATGTTGCCATTCAGAACAAGTTTCAAGTTTGACATTTTGGGCAGTTTTGGCTCTTTCTGGGCAGGTAGTGATCAGAAAAAATAACAAATGGCTGTTATAGGAGCTGAGTTACATGTAACATTGACAGGAAGAAATAATTTCCTTAAGATGAAAGTTTGAATACCGAGCGGATCTCCTCTCCTCACGCTAAAACTTGTAACAGAAAATGCATGTTCTTAGCTTAAGGCAACAGAGGGTAACAGGCTTGCATCAGCATTCTATCAAAAAAAAAGGTTTAAAGGCTTGTTTATGGGGGAAAGTGCACTTAGCTTATCCAGCTAGTTTACAGGCACTCCACTCAGATACTTAATAGAAACAAATAATTCAAATACAACATAACAGGATTAAAAACCCCAACTGGCAGGAGGCAACCAGTGGCCGTGGATTTGACTGAGAACAAATCCAACAAGTCCCAAGAGCGGGAGTAGAACCCAGGACCTCTGGATTGCGAGTCTGACACGCTGACTTCTCGGCACGCTGCCATTCCATTACCTTTGCTTACCCTGTATTCTTTGGAAGGTATTTTACAGTATACAATTGTATGGAAAAATTATGATAATCCCTGAGTACAATCAAGTTTGATAATGGGTCTGTTGGTTCGATGTGGGAATTTACAATGTCCTGGTACATTCTTCTGACATTTCCTTTTATTTTCTGTAGATTAGATTCCAAGCAGAAGAACATGAAAATGAAGTTCAACAACTGTGTCTACATCCAACTGTAGCTTCTCATCAACCACCTCCTCATCATCCACCATGGCATCGTCCACCCCCCCATAGACCACCATGGCATCATCCACCCCCTCATCCACCCCCCTGGCATCATCCACCGCCTCATCAACCACCTCCCCATCATCCACTGCCCCATCGACCCCCATGGCATCATCCACCACCTCATCATCCACCGCCTCATCATCATCCCTCTCATCGACCCCCATGGCATCTTCCACCCCATCATCATCATGCCCCTCATCGACTGCCACGGCATCCACCACCCCACTGATGGCCATGGTATCCACCACTGCCGCATTATCCACTACCTCATTGATGGCCAGGTCGTGCATGCAAACCACTGCTACATCAGCTACATCATCCACCACCTCATTGACTGCCACCGGCTCATTGACAACACAACTGCAGGTGTCATGATCACCTTTATCCTTCATAGAGGAAGTGAGAACATCTTCTCAGTGCTAACAGTGGCCATTGAAAAAATTCCTGAATTGTGATTGGAACAGACCTAAAGGTGTCAGCTCGCAAACCTGCCGTGGTAAATGAACCTAACATCATATACATGTAAGTTAAAAATTTTGAGCTTATGCTTTTTATTGTAGAACACACAAGGGAAGAAGTATTGTTTTGAGTAGCATAATGATAGAGTACATGTAACTACGTTGAGAAGAGTACATGTAACTGGGTTGCAACACTGAAAAAAGCATAGAAAGCCACTCAGAATATAAAAAAGACAAGGTCAGCCTGAAATCACATAATTTTTGTACCTCAACCTGCAGCTAGTCAGCTAGTCAACCATGTTTATGTTTCTTTGAGTTTAAGAGTATTTTTACTCACTTTAAGGTTTTAAGCACAAAATACAAAAGGCATAGTGTGTAAGTTTTGGTAAGTTACATGTATGTAATTGTTATGTCTGTGTAAGAAAAAGAATACGTTGGACAGGTATACAACACTTTATTATTATCATTATCATCATTATTATTATTATCATCATCATCATCATTGTTATTATTATTGTTAAATATTATTAACATTATTGTTGTTTTTCTAAAACAGGTGAGAATTCAAAACAAATGAAATGGAAAAGGAAAGATGCACAAACAAGGAAGGAAAGACATGAAAAGAAGAAAAAAAGGAGAGGATAGCTAATGATGTTGTTAGAATATAGCAATCCTTTTTGTCTTGTTTGCTAGAATTAGATTCTATGGAAATGATTCGTTAAATTATGGTTTACCATTAAGGCCACTGTGCCTCAGCTGGTGGTTTTGGATGGGCGAGGATACATTTCTCGTTGCAAAGGGATCAAAAGGGAGTTCAAAATTTTCCTGCAAGATTTTATTTGGGGTACAGTTTTGATATCCCAAGTTTTTTGGAAAACTATCCCTTACTTTCTTTAGCCTGTGAACACAGATGTATTTCTGCTGTGGAGAGAATAATTATTTAGCAACAACCAGAAATATGTCTGCGTTCACTGGCTACACCACTTTGTCGAATACAATAAATGATTGTTTCCTTGTCGAAGAGGAGTTTCTAAGCTTGAGACAAACTTAAGTCACAATAAGTAATGAATACTTTTGGAGGTGTGTTTGGCCGAGTGGTTGACCCCTCGAACTGCAGGTCTGGAGTTTAAGCCTTTCCTGTAGTGTTGTTTCCTTAAACATGGAACTTTACTCCACTTGTCTCTTTTCACCCAGGCGTACATGTAAAAATGGGTACTGGCGACATACTGCTGGGGGGCCAAGGGAGGGTGCGTGGCTACTCAAGATTTCAAGTGACGGGGATGATCGAATGAATGTGGGCAAAAATCAAACCCTCCAAAAAATCCCTGGGCCAAAAAAAAAACCTCATAAAAATCACATGCCAAATTTCCTAGCCTTAAGAATGTCCAGAAAGCATTAAAAGATCTAACACGAAAAATAAAGACATTACGCAGCTGGAATATGCAGCTACCACAAATCTTCAGATTGTTTTGAATACCTAAACAAATCCCTACTTAAATCAATACTTGTCAAATTTTCCTACCCAAAAAAATCCCGCAAAGGAAGATTACATCCTTTGATCATCCTTATCATTTGAAATACGCAGTACCCCCTCTCTTCCGAGCTGGGAGTAACCCTGCGCTGGATTAACATCCTCCAGGGAGAAGTAGCAAAGTAGCAATACTCCTAGGCCAGCTACATGATAAGGAAACCGGGATAAGTCCTTTGGGCCTTTGACTCGTGGCCGCCTTCACCTCCTTTTACCTTTTAATGAATACTTTGACATAAGGAGTCATCTTTTTTGGGCCTGGGAGTGACTGAGGAATCTTCTGGTCCTGCCAATAAACGTTTTTGGAGAATTTTATCAACCTCCTCACAGTGCATAATATGTGAAATAGTTCCCTTCAAAGCTAGCAAATAATATTTAAAGATTTATGAGGCACACAAGCACTTTCAGCAAAATGTAGGCTATACCCCGCGTAACCACTCGAACCAAACCGAACGTTTTATTAATCGGATTTAATGGAACTCTTATGCAAATTTTTTGGTTTGATTGTGTTCGATTACTGAACTTCGAACTCAATCGAGCTTTGGCTTATCATATTGCGTAATCCTCAAAATGGCCTTGAACATAAAGGTTTTGTATGGAAATTCAGGTAATAGATTCAAGAAGTTAAATACTGGCAGGAGTTTTCAATAAAAAAACGCTTCACTTTATTTTTAATGTCTTATTTACTTCCTATGTGGTTTAATATTTCCCCGGTTGTGATTGACGCGATGTCCTTTATCCAGAGATTCCACTTAAAAAAAGAGGGATTCCAAGGTTTTTTCACGTAAGAATGACGTCAGCAAAGCGTCCTGTTTCGGTAGTAAGGGTCTGTTTACATGAAGGTGGGGGACCCCAGATAGGTGAGGTAACATGTGGCACGTCACCCCACCTATCATGTAAACGTGATCAAATTTAAATGAGAGATTATATGGACAGGCGGGTTACCCCACCTACCTGGGGTCCTCCACCTCCATGTAAACAGGCCCTAAGTTATTTCCTCTGAAAATTATTAAACCACATGAAACTGACCTGTTGGACAAAACTTTTGAGTAAATGAATAAAAAGTCGTGAATGAGAGTAAGCTCGGACATCAGCATACAGGAGCGCTACAGGAAGCCGTTATCTGAGGATCTAATAGGGTATTTTCGGGATCCGGGATTTGACACGAACTATATAGAGCGCGATCCGAAAAAACGCAAATTTATTGACGGGATACGGGATCTAACTGGTCCTAGGAAGGTGGCATGGGATTCGCCAAAATCTTGGCACGGGAATCGATATTGGGAAAGAAAACGTTATTTGGGATAGCGAGATTACAGAAGTTCAGGATGCGGAATTGTCGTGAAAAAAAGGAGCGGTGGTTGGATCAGGAGCCCCCCTTACCGTCGACCCTGTTATTTATGAGCTCATGACCGGAACCCACCCAGCCCATGATATAAATGATGTGCACAATGACTGATAGACCACCCCACTGGGGAAACGACCACTACTCATTTAAATCATTAGGGTCGGTTCTTTTACGTCCCCTTTGATTGACTTGACCAACCGCTTAACATCTTTGCCCCACTGACGCGATCATCTGAACTGAGACAAGATCTCAAGCCACGGTAAAACGGGCAACAAAAATGTGCAACTTGTTTTGCAGCTGCTGCAAAACGAGTTGAGTGCAGCTCCCCTTCTCATGCATGTATTTCTCGAAAGTGGTCAGTAATAGCTCTCCAATGACACAGTCAGCTCCAGACAATTATTTTTGTTGATTCTCTTCAGGTATTTCCTTTGACTCTCCATAAGGTAGACACCTTACTAAAACGGACACCTAGAGTTGGTCCCTGCCGTTCTTCAGTTACTTTTTTTGTCTATCTATAAGGCGGACACCGCCCCAAAAAAGACACCCAGAGCTGGTACCTGCCGTTCTTCAATTATTTCCTTTCACTATCTATAAGGTAGACACCTTACTAAAACGGACACCTAGAGTTGGTCCCTGCCGTTCTTCAGTTATTTCCTTTGACTCTCTATAAGGTAGACACCTTCCTAAAACGGACACCTAGAGTTGGCCCTTGCTGTTCTTCAGATACTTTTTTTGTCTATCTATAAGGCGGACACTGCCCCAAAAAAGAAACCCAGACCTGGTACCTGCCGTTCTTCAACTGTAAGTTAGGTAGACACCTTGCTAAAACGGACACCTAGAGTTGGTCCCTGCCGTTCTTCATGCAGTCATTTTCTTTGACTCTCTATAAAACAGTCACCTATGCCCTAAAACGGACACCTAGAGTTGGTCTTTGCCGTTCTTCAGTCATTTTCTTTGACTCTCTATAAGGCGGACACCTCCCTAAAACGGACACCTAAAGTTGGTTCCTGCCGTTCTTCAGCCATTTTCTTTAACTCTCTTATATAAGGCAGACACCTCCCTAAAACGGACACTTAGAGTTGACTCAAAAATTTTGATTGTGGAATTCTGAATCCTAGGCTTCGGAATACTGAATACAGCTCAAGGAGTCGGGAATACCAGTACTAACGTTTGGAATCCAGAGTCCATGTGCAAAGTTGGATGGAAAAATAAACATATCTATATATATTTTCTCTTGCAAAAACTTTTTTTGCTCTCGGTAAAAGAATCTATGACTATAAACAATTATTTATTTCCTAGGTATAGTTTTGAGCAAGAAGGCCTAAGGAATTCATTTAAATTGCAGATGTTTTTTGATTAATACTCAATTATTCATAATTTTCTCGCACGTTTAACTCAGGAAGAAAATGGCGAACTAATGAAAAATTTTGTACCGTTTTTAGTTTTCTTGCAACAAAACAACGTTCGTATCATTATGGCTCTAACTGAAATCTGTCCAGGAGATGTTTAAAAGTGGTACAACGACCACAGCGCGGAGCTGTGATTTCAGCAGAAGCTTGTCTTGAGGCGGTCATATTCAACACGTGGATCTGCAAGGTTAAAAGTCACAGGCAGAGAAGTAGAGGTAACTAAATAATTACGAACTAAATTTCTAACTGTTTGCAGCCGACCGAACGGTAACTTTTGACTCAGTAAATTGTGTCATATTAACTGTTATAGAACCATTCAGCTCTCCGGCGTTTGGTCGGACAGCATCGGACAGTCATTATAATTAATAGTGAATTTAAATATTTGGACAGGAACTAAAGTCAACAGCCAATACTTCTAAAGTACTTTTGTCGTTTATATACTGACTCAGGGTCGGCAAGATTTATGGTATACCATATAGGGGTTTTAAAGATCCGGTTGAAGATATCACTGACCTGAAATAAGTCATGATTTTAGGTATAGTATACACCTTTTAAAGTGTATTTATGGGTTATGATTTTAAAAGCGGAACTTCATGTATATGACTAACACATAATGTCAGCTAAGGCTAAAAGCGGAGCTCCCGTATAAGACTGAGTGGGTGCTAGTGAAAATCAACTAGGCTTCACCTTTTTTGGGGAGTCTGATTGATTGAAATTTGGGAGGATTTTGTCTGGTTTCGGATGAAAGGGTATATAACAGTCCCAATTGTTTGACCCTGAAGTTAGTTCTGTAAGATAAGGGGTTCAAACGTATGCATTGTAAATGTTATCACAATAGTTATGCAGGGTAACGCAGTCATTTAAGAGGAATCTTGTTGGTATCTTGGAATCTTCTTGGTCCACTCACAGAGATGTCTGTGCTGTAGAGATAAGAAATACAGTTAGCTCTTTAATACGGACTCCAAAAGGACAGTATCGAGTGTGTGCATTATAGAGATGTCTATGTTGTAGTGATAGGAAATACAGTCCGCTCTTTAATACGGGCTCCAAAAGGACAGTATTGAGTCTGCGCATTGTAGAGATTTCTATGTTATGGTGATAGGAAATACAGCTCGCTATTTAATACGGACTCCGAAAGGACAGTATTGAGTGTGCGCATTATAGAGATGTCTATGTTATAGTGATAGGAAATACAGTTCGCTCTTTAATTCGGACTCCGAAGGGACAGTATCAAGTGTGCGCATTGGAGAGATGCCTATGTTATAGTGATAGGAAATACAGTTTTCTCTTAAATACGGACTCCAAAGGGACAGTATCAAGTGTGCGCATTACAGAGATGTCTATGTTATAGTGATAGGAAATTCAGTTCGCTCTTTAATACGGACTCCAAAGGGACAGTATCGAGTGTGCGCATTGCAGAGATTCGACAGAGATGTCTGTTATAGGAAATGCAGTTCGCTCTTCAATACGGACTCCAAAAGGACAGTATCAATTGTGCGCAATGCAAAGATATCTATGTTGTAGAGATAGGAAATACAGTTAGCTCTTTAATACGGACTCCAAAGGGACAGTATCGAGTACGCGCATTAAAGAGATGTCTATGTTTTCGTAGATATAACAAATACAGTAAGCTCTTCAACACTGACTCCGTCGGAAATAGAAGTCCGTGTTATAGAGGATCTTTGGGACCAATAGAAATGTCTGCAATTAAGGAGTGTCCGTGATATAGAGCTAGAGATTGTATAGGGTTAGCGTTAATATCTTAGAAACCAACAGAACTGTCCGCAATAGAGAGGTGTCTGTGTTATAGAGGTAGAGATTGTGGAGGGTTTTATAGTATCTGATTTAGTATCTTTTGGACCACGGCTTTCTCATGTCCTCCGTAGAGAGGTATTCTTTGTTATAAAGGTAGTGATTTTATAAGGTTTTGTACCTTTGGGCCTGATAGACCTGTCCACAGTAGAGACGTGTACTTGCCTTAGTATAGAGGTAAAAGATTGTATTGAGTTCGGTATCTTTGGGACCAATAAAACTCGGCGGTCTGCAAGACCATTTTTTTTTTACTTAAAAAGTTACTCTTCGGTAGGACTACAATGTTACATTTAAGTCAAGCCGTTTTACACTAAGCTAGGGACTGTACTGTTTACAGTCCCTCTTTTGACCTTTCTCCTCAAAGATCGTCGAGATCTACTGAGGGGGCGGAGGACGGGTTGGGATGACGCGTCTCCCTCCCCTCCCCTCGGTACAGCGTACATATGAAACCAAGATGGCCGCCCATGCAGTTAGCATTCGCCCTCGATGATCTTACAGAAAAACTGGGGGCTTTAAACAAGCTAGCCCAGAAACAAATACACCAAGTTTGTCGAAAAGCTAGGTATCTTAGTTTCCTTCTGTTTTTCAAAATAACAGGTTTGAAAATGACCGTACAGAATGTCAAAATAAGAATGCTGTTATGGCATATGAATTGCAAACTGGTGATCAGCGGGTGAGTACATACTATTAGTTTATTTATCTTTGTCATCTGAAAGTAATCCCTAGTTTTTAATTGTGTTAAGAATTTTCAAGGGAAATCCCCCCAGTAAACAAGTTCTTGTATGTACTCGTGAAGCTCCCCCACCATGAAGCCAAGTTAATGTTCTTGTACACCAGGCTAGTTTCTGCTGCAGGACAGACATCATAGAGACAGAAGATAGTCTTTTTCATGGTACCATAGAATGAAGCTCTCAGTTACACACCTGGCGATTCTCAGACATAATAAGTTTGATGTCGTGCATCAAGGATAATGAACCAACAGCTCTTAAAAAGCCTCCAAGCCTCAAAGTTTACCTAATACGAACTTACGGTTTTTTATGTTAAAGAACATGGTTAGAACCAAAATTTTTTGGAAGTTTTCAAAACTGATGTGACTTGTATTATTGAAATGACTTTTGACTTTGACCAGTAACCATTCGCAGGCTATGGGGTGCCATAACTTTTGTGCTATCAGCAAAAAGTTAAAGAGGCAAATTTGTTTGATCTTTTAAATTTTGTTTTCTTTACAGTAGTGAGGAATGACTACAGGCCTCAAGCTACAACCAAGTCTGGTATAATTATATGGTTAGTATGAGAAATATCCCATTTATTATGGTCTATAAAACTTTACGTGCCTTTGAAGTTGGACATTTTTTTTAGTGATGTGCAGTATGTTTTCTGAAAGCTTTACCTCTGTACCAAAATAATATTATCTGTACTTTTCTTACACTAAAACACTGAAACACTGCTTTCTAGTGACCGATGATGTAGAAACAAAACTCAGTTTCAGATGCTGGCTCCAAAATGAAAAAACCTAAGCCTTGCTCAGACACAAGCAGTTATTAAAACTATGTACCCATTTTCAGGCTTGAAGGGCTCAAACACAAATTCCTTTCATATAGAGCTACACATAGTCATGGCTGTCATTAAGAGGTGGAGGCCGGAGATTTCCCTGGCTACTTCCAGCTACTTTCAAAGGCAAGAAGAAGAAAAATAGAACCAAAGTGAACCCCTAGCTGTTTGATTCCATGCCCTACCTGTTGGATTTACCTATACTGTACGTACCTAGCCTTTATCCCCGAAGTACTACTCGCAATATACAGCCGTCAAGTAATACACAGTTACAGACTCAACCCCTTGAATTGCTTTTAAGGCTAGCCTTTAAGTGAAGATAAGAGTGAGCCTGTCATTAATTGGAGCAAAAGAATTCAAATAATTATGCCTACAACACTCATACCATAACACTCTTACCAACAATTCCTTTACCTAAATTAGAACTACTGTCAAACCTGTATTAAGCGGACACCTTCGGGACGTTCCCAAGTGTCCTCTTAATAGAGGGTGTCTGCTTATTAGAGGTTGTAAAAATTGCACAATGTTTGTTAACAATCAACTTTTAATGGTTACTCTGTACTTAGTTGTTAAAGAAGCTATCCAGAGTTCAAGTTCATTACCTTTCACTACCAACTTTAATTCTTTTGTAAATGCAATAACATTAACTGACTACAGTACGTATTGCAAGGACGTAATCCAATACTACCATTGTCAATTCAGTCTGGTGTCTGCTTAATGATAGAGGATTTCAACAATAGAAATTAGCCAAATACATTTTATTTTAGTGTCTGCATCCGCTTAATAGGGGTGTCCGCTGAATAGGGGTTCGTTATGAAGGGAAATATCAGACGTTCGTTTTGGGACCTGGCTTAGTGTCCGCTTAATAGAGGGTGTCTGCTAAATTGGGGGTCCGCTTAATAGAGGTTTCACTGTAATTACACTTATCAACCAATTGAGATGATGTTCATGTTTCTATATGTGACCTTAGAATACAATACTGTCAACTACACTGTAGTGCCGAGTACTTTTTCATAACAGACACTTCCAAATGACACGACTGTCTTAAACAAACACAAAGATTTCGACCTTGCTTCTTTTCGATCATTTACTTTGATCACTTCTCTAGAACACCTATCTTAAAATCAGACATGTTATTATGCTGTTCCCATTGGTATCCTTCTTAAGGCTGATTTAAAAGGTGCAATTTTTGCTTACGACTGTTGTGTGCAACTAGCTTACATCATGACTTTTCTGCCATCCAAAGACACACAATTTTCACTCCCAACATTCACACATGTTGTATGGACGTCATGGGACTAATTTACACAACACAATCTGACGTGATGTAAGCAAAAATTGTACCATCTGAATCATTTTCTTGCTTATTTTACACTTTCTTCTTTTATTTTGCTTCTATGTTTTTATCTTCTACTGGTAACTTACCAAGTCAAACTTTAAACTTATTGTAACCAACAGCGAAGATTCTCATGCTATAGGATGGGAGACCGTACATGAAAGTAATGGAAATCGAACAAAATTTTCATTTTTTTATCCCCCTATGAAATAATATATTATGTTTTGTTTGACTGTTATTGCAGGGGCCACTAGTTTTTATGAAAGCGCTAAAAAGCAAAGTGGTGTTCAAAGGTGATTAGAGGTTCACGGAACCCTGTTTGATTTATGATTTATTTAACTCCTATTTTTGTTTCAAGTTCTTAGAAGAAAAATTAACATCAAAACCTCCTGGCCAAAATAAAATAACTGCATGCATGTATAATTCACTTAAATGGAAAGAGTTTTTGATCATTGATTTTGTTAGATGTAAAAGGTGTTGTGATGACTTTCCACTTCTTTTTACTTGCTGAGCTGAAGCAATTTTGACAAATTCAGTTAGTACATAGCTACTCATTTTGCATACGTCTTGTAACAGAAAAATAATTCACACCCTGTTGATTCAAATTAGGTGGATTTACCTTAGTACAAAAAACTACTCTTCCCAGGAATGTTTGAAAGGCAAGATCACTGAATGTTACAATTATTGTAGGGGTAAGTCGTATTAAGTTTAGAAGTTCTCTAATGAACAAATTCACAAGTTCAATTTGGAATTTATTAAGATTTTCTTTCTTGGCCCTCTCGCTTTCCAATACCATTCTGTAGGTTGAGGAGCAGTATGAGCTATTGTAGTACATTCTGTGCCCAGTGGCAGATAGTAAAGTGCTTTACCATGATGAAGTAAATAGACTTTATTGGCTGATAAACTGAAGCTATGATAATTATTAGTCCTGTGATTTAAATTTTCATCTTTCCTTTGCTATTTTGTCCCAGGTGTTTGACATAGAAGCAAACACCGTCGTTGTTGTGGGTCCAGCATTTAGTGGGGTAAACTGGGCAAAGAACTTTTTGAAGTCATGAGGTTAGTGACTCAAAATTGATTCAGTATTGCAATCTAGGTACCACTACCACAATCCCAACTGCTTCTTGCCTCTTTTTTGTAAAGCCTGATGCGCAACGATAAACTTTTGGCAACATATACTTAACACATGCACACTGACAATTATGTATGGAAAAGAAGGATGAAGTTGGGAGTAGAATAACGCTGTTAACCCAGTGCCAATTGAATTGACACTCATACTAGTACTATACTCTTGTATTTCCTTAGAAACATGCTGTGCAGTAGGGAACAACTAAAAGAAAGGCTGTGGAAACCTGGCATGATTGAAGACTAATGAAGAGTGACTAAGTGTGCTGTGGTGTGTTCGTATTAAAGGTTTGTGACTTTTTTTCAGGGGAAGCACATGGGAAAAACGCGATTATCCTGTATAAGCATTAATCACATTATTGTATCTGTAGATTGCGGAGTGCTTTGCCACAAGCAACGATTCAACATTCCATGTCACTTTTGACAAGGTAAGCACCGACAATTATTTTTATTCCAGGAATCACTTGCAAATATCAAAACAAAACTTATTAGGTACTAACTAACCTTTAGGGGAATGAATTTCGGAGTGAGGTCATTTGAAAATAGATATAAATTAGGTTACAATTTACTACCCGGTTTGGTGAAAACAAGTGTTTACTTGTATAGCGGCCCTGTGAGACCTTGCGCAAAGCTGAGCCTTGCTTCCTGATACTGTAGTCCTACTAGATAAACCTCTTCCAAACAACACTGTTCTCAACAGGCCATTCCTGTCTGTCTCTTTAGAATGTCTTTACCTTTTCTTGTTGTCCCTGTGCTTGGGCCTTGACTGATAAAGCCAACAGAGGAAAAGTGTCTGGGAAGTGTGGACATGTTTATGTTGCTATTATAGGGTCATTATTGACAGTTAGTTACTTTTTTCTGCAAATCCTGAGTTGCTACTTTAAGGTTAAGGTGAACCAACAGGGGTGCAGAGATACCTATAATAATAATTAGTCAAAGAGTTTAAAATTAGTACCTACGACAGTGGTATGAACAGTTCTTCATACCAAAAAACTAATAAGAAATCACCATGCCAACCTCTTGTCAGATCTATGCTGTCATGATTATGTTTTGTTCAAGGATCTCTGGGGAAAGTATTAAATATCTCATCCGTTAAAAGGCAGAAAAACCAGACAGTTGACTAAAATGGACAAGGAGAGTTTGTCCCTGCTTTTTTTCAGTCGGTTTTATTGATCAATTCTGTCAGTTAGGTAAAAATTATTAGCCGGACACCTCTCTAAGATGGACGTTTAGACCCTTGTGCTGTTCCCGGCGGTGATCAGCATCAAATTTCTCCTTGTAGTATCAATGCTTTGTAAAAACAGAGTGGTCATGAGAATTACGGACATGATCACACAAGATGAATTTGCTTGATATTTTATCAACTTCTCCCCACTACTTCTGTAGGAAATGAATAGAGGCAACAAATGAGAATTCAAATTTTTATCTTAGGGTTTAAAGTTAATTGTATCATATCTGAACCTAGTTTTTGTCTCCATTTAGATGAATATCCTGGAATGGTATGGAAAAATAATATTGGAGTATGGCAAACACCTGCAAGAATGTACAGGTAATTTAGCTATAAAATTTGCATTTTTTCTTTTCTTGATCATCATCAATCATGCAACATGTTGATGTAGTTTTTTCTCACTGAATTTACAACTACAGTCAAAGTTGGGTGGAAGACTGTCTTTTATGCAAAATGTTTATCAGTCTTCCAACTTACCTGTAAGTTAATTAGTTCTATGTTTTCTCTGTTATACTTGCTTTGCCTGGTCAAAACACTGAAAAAGCTACAACTGTGAATTGCTTTTGGTTACATTCCCACTGGTTTCTGATTCTCTTAGTGTGACTTTGCATTCAATACTTATTTTCCAAAACAGCTAGAGCTCTTTTTGCTTTACCCATTGGGAAATTAACTTTAAAAAGCAATAGTACTTGGGTTTCATAGGTCCAGTTCGTTGAAAATGTTCACAAAAAAATTGACATTTAGCTTTGGTTGTCGTTTATCAACCACAATCTCACAGATAATTATTATTAGTAAGTAGCAGTGTTTGTATTCTAGGCTTATTCTTTTAGCTAGGGTAACATCTTGCAGTGTTCGAAAGACCAATCTTAAAAATGGCAAATTCTAAGAATGACTATTGTACTCTCACTATAAAGCATGGACAAATAGAGAAATAGAGCATGAAATACACTAGACGCAGATCACAAGTGAAGTAGATGTAAGGGAAAGTATTAGAGAAACTGGTAACTTCAGAGCAGTTTGTGCTGATAATTATTGTTCCATGAAATAGATAAATGATAATCTTTTGTATACATGGATCTAGTAGCTGAGGCCTCTTTTTACGTCTGTTTCTAAGTTTTTCACTATAGTGGAGCTAGCTTATTCAAGGGCAGAGGCCCTTATTTACAGAGGAAGTCTTAAGAGAGAAACTATGAAGTAGTAGTTTTAACTGATGAACACATTACTTGGCTACTGATACAAGAATTTTGAACTCTAAAATATTACCATTGTTATGATTATGAAGATGATGATTTTTGTTTTTTAAAGTGAAACTTGAGATTTTACTAGAAGCATGCAGTCACTGACTTATTCAGTATGGGTTTACCTAACATTAGTCTTTCAAAAAGTGCTTTCAAAAACTTGAGCGAGCCGTAACAACAATAAGAGAAATGTTTGTATGAGTGTAATCCAAAATGTGCGAGCAGTCTATGAAAGGTTGTTGAGTGATTTTTTACCAAACCACACTATCAACCTTGGAAACATAATGGTTTGACAAAAACGTTCAAATTATTTTATACTGTGCACTCGTATTAATAGCTGTTTTTAAGCCCGAGCAGGCCACTCTTACTTCCATTAGTTTTCAAGTAGTGTTAAATTTTTGGTGCTATTTTCCCTATAAAGGAGCAACAAAACATGTATATGTCACAGGTCATAATTAAATTCCGGTTAAATTTTCATAACTTTTATAATCTTTGTAACTGGTTTCCTCATTAAATGATGTCTGAGAAATGACCCCAGAAATTCCACACTGATGATGCATTATGCTACCCACATCTGGTTAGTGCTTTTGATTGGTTAAAGCATATTTTCCCGGCAGCACAACCAATCAAGAGCACTGGGTAGTGATGTGTCATCAGTATGGAATTTCTGCTTTCATTTCTCAGATGTCAATTTGTGGGGAATTCAGTGGTGGCGTTGGGAAATGTTGGGTGTTTTCTAAGGCTGTGTATTGTTTACCTCTATTGAAGGGACACATCTGCTAAGGGATCCAAGGGTGTCCATAAAATGTTTATTTCATTTGTTTGGTAAAAGAAAAACAATAACAACAAGGCAAGAGTCAAAACTATGAAAGGTGAAGGTTGTTCAAGTTAAGGTAGATGAGATGTGAGCGTCAGTTACAAGAAAATGAAAAATAGGCACTCATTAGAGTGCATGTGATTACAGTTGCTTTAACGGAAAGGGTGCACCTGGAAGTTTGAAGAACAACAACAAAAAGGCAAGAGTAAAGTATGAGAGATAAGGGTTGTTTAATTAAGGTGGATGAGATGAGCATTGGCTGCAAAAAAGTAAAAAAAATAGGCAATCGTAAGAGTGCATGTGATTACAGTTTCTTTACTGGAAAACACCCAGGTACTTGAAAGGGTGCATGTGAACGTTTGAGATAGAACAAAAAAAGAAAGGAATCCACTATGAAACAGGGTTGTAACAAAGTTTTGAAGTAGACGGCTTAGTTGCCAAAGTAAGCAACCAGCTCTGGATGAACTGGCGAGTGCCAAAGGCGCAAGCCTGTTGGGGTATTTAGGCACTCTGAAGTGCTGTTTTCTGCATTCTCCAGGCTAGTTTCTCTCCATAATTACTGAAATCTAAGGTGAATTATAAGATGAATTACCGAGGGTAGGCATTGAGTTTAACTGTAAGTGACACATAAACACATGCTATAGTTTTCAGAAGATGTTTCTTTACGAATCCAGTGATATTTTATTTAAAAATGCCATCCATAAAGAAATGCTAAGCAGAGTAGCCGCCTGATACGAACCAAGTAGGCAGCGATTTTCGCCAGCAGCCGGCTACTTTTGACAAAAAGGTAGATGAAATAGAATCAACAGTTACAAGAAAATCAAAAATAGGCAGGTGTAAGAGTGCATGTAATTCAGTTGCTTTAATGGAAAGGGTGCATATTAAAGTGAAGAAGAGCTCCCCTAAAAGTCTGTTGACTGACTGTCAAGCTACATTATACCAACAGCTTACTGACAGTTGACTGACAGTAAACTGACACTGAAAAGAAAAAGAAGTGTAATGATATTGTCACTTGACCCTTACCGTGTATTCTGTTAGAATCAGTCGCATTAATTCTCCCAAAAATTGAGTAGGGATAGGTAAATTTTGATTGATAATGCTGATCGTAATGGTGACAAATGATTTTAATTTCCTCTTCCTGAGGGATGTTGGTGTAGGATGATGCAAGGATGATGCGAGGGGATTGGTACCTAAAAAACCTAAACAATACGGCAGACGCAAATAAGACAATTTCAATTTGCATCGATAATTGGCACTAATTGGTAATGAAAACACTGTTTTTGGCAATGATAAAGTCAAGGCAAACCATTTTCTGTTCCTCACAATGCAATGTTCATAAAAAGTGCTATTTAGGCAAATAAATTAAGTAGTGCACGTACACAATAGTTCTTAACTGACACTTGGCCGACACATTACCGACATTCTACCAAGTGTCGGTCGACAGTCTGCTGAATGACAGTGGGTAGACAGTTGGCGGACTGTTGGCCAACAGTTGGCTGACAGTCAGCCGACAGTCGCCCAACAGGTTTTTTGGGGGGCTGTTCTTCACTTTTTCCAATGTTTGGAAAACAAAAACAAAAAGGCAAGAGTAAACTATGAAAGATGAAGGTTGTTTAATACACACAATGAGCTTTGGTTACAACAAAGTCATAAACGGGCAGTCATAAGAATGCATGTGATTACAGTTGCTTCAATGGAAAGGGTGCTCATGGAAGGTTGAAGAACAACAACAAGAGTTAATTAAGGTTGCTTAAGGTGGATCAGATGACCTTTGGTTACAAAAAGGTCAAAAAATAGGCAATCGTAAGATTTCATGTGATTACAGTTGCTTTAAGGGAAAACATATACTTGAAAGGGTGCATGTGAAAGTTTGAACATCAATAACAAAAAGGCAAGAGTAAACTTTGAAAGAATGAATGTTGTGTAAGGTAGACAAGAATTGATGAGCATCAGTTACAAGAAAGTCAGAAGTAAGTAGTTGTAAGAGTTCATGTGATAACAGTTGCTATATCGTGCTTTTAATCAATTGAGAGGGTGTAGGGGGAAGTTTGGAGAACAACAACAAAAAGGCAAGAGTAAACATTAATTTACTATGAGAGATAAAGGTAATGTTTGAGGTGGATGAGATGAGCATAGGTTAGAACGTACAGAATAAAAAAATAGGCAATCATAAGAGTGCATGTGATTAATAACAGTTGCTTTAATGGAAAGGTGCACTCGGAAGTTTGGACAGCAACAACAAAAAGGCAGTGGTTGTGAAAGATGAAGGTTGTTCAAGGTGGACAAGATGAGTATCTGCTGCAACTAAATCAAAAATAGACAATCGTAACAGTGCATGTGATTACTAAAGTTGCTTTAATGAAAAGGGTACACTTGGAAGTTTAGACAGCAACAACAAAAAGGCAAGAGTATTTAACTTTCAGAGATGAAGGTTGTTTAAGCATCAGTTACAACAAAATAAAAAAGTAGACAATGGTAGGGATGCATGTGATTAATAAACAATTGCTTTATTTCAAAAGGTTGAGTTTGATCGTCCGGGTGAACGTAGTCCTGAATAGGACTGTTGTTGTTGACAGTGACTGACGTTTCGACAACCTGTGCGGTAGTCATCTTCAGAGTCAAAGTGAGTTGTATCACGTCAGTTGATGGTATTATACTCGGATTATTGATCTGATTGGTCAATTATGTCGCGATGTTATTGGTCGTCTGTCAGTTAAGCCGTGATGTTATTGGCTATGAAGACTCGTAATCTGTGATTGGTGCGTTTCGATCCGTCTATTGTCGCAGTTAAACAGTCGTCTATTGTTAGTCAAATTGTTAGTTCTCCAGTTGTTCTCTCGTAGTTAGTTTTGCTTGATCTTGTCAATAAGTCGTTTGTACGGTGCTGGTAACTGTTGACTACGATTCAGTGGCGTTTGTTCTAAGTTAGTAAACCAGCTTTCTAAAGTAAGACGTTGATAGTAGTCTGTAGAATACGTTATACATGTCGCAGAGTCCCAGTCAATTTGATGTTTCGTCTTTAAATGGTGCTCAGCAATGTGATTGTTGACGTCACCATTCCTCGTTGTTTATTGAAAGGGTACACTTAGAAGTTTAAATAACAAAAAGGCGAGAGAATTGAACTTTGAAAGATGAAGGTTATTTGTTTATTAGGTGGTCAAGATGAGCATCGGTTGCAACAAAATAAAAAAATAGGTAGTCGTAAGAGTGCAGTTGATTAAAGCGAGTTGCTTTGAATAAACAGGCACATGTCTATAAGTGAGTGAGAAGCTCACTGCTTATCACTTCATGAATGTGATAAAGATTTTTGGTTTCCTATGTGATTGAATTTTACATGCTTGATAACTGCATTGCTGTTTTTTTTTTTGTCGTTGGAGTGATCATGAAAGAAATATCTACTGTTATGACTTGGTTTATGGAAATAGTAAAATCATTTGAAAACTTAAGCATCTATGCTGCTGGACTGTGGATCATGTTTTTTGTTACATTCTTCATTGGGTTCTTCAAGAAACATGCAGAAATCATTTCTCATGTTTCTTGAAGTTTAATTTTGGCAAAGTTCTCCTGTTCTTGATCGATTATGACCATTAAGGCGTTACATCAAAAACTGTAAACCATCTATACCAAACTGTGATAGAAATACTAAACTGCATACGTTTGAGGGTAGTACAGGGTGATTTTGTGAGCCATGGTCAGACCTCTTTATACCCATACAATATGAATGGTTTTCTCTTGCATTGTGACTTGTGATTTCATATTTATTGTGATGCAAGAGTGAAGTGTTTTTTCTGTTTTGTGAAATGTGGAAAGGCCTTATGAATATCTTTGAAAAGGGAACCACCTGCTGTCTTAAAAATACAGGGCTATCTGTATCTGCATGGAACCAATCAAAATTAATGCAACAGATAAGTTCCATTCAACTTGATTTTATATGATTATTTTTTTTAGATATATCGTTGGTTCTATTTACCATCAGCGACAAAATTGTTGAGACTTAAATGGAGTAACTTTAAAGAACAAACTGGTTTCTCTGTGAAATGATGTCTGGAGAAGGAGTGGAGTGATTCCATACTGATGACTTGTCACTACCCATGTAGATCTGATCTGGGAAGTGCTTTTAATTCCTAGCGGGTTGAAGCAAATTTCCCTCATGGTATGACCAATTTTGGAAGAGCTACATATACAATACATGTACAGATCTTGGTAGTGAAATGTTATCAGTATGGAATTTTTGTGCTCATTCCACATGAAGACATCATTTTGTGGAAAACCAATGGTAGTCTCCTGAAATTTCACCTGTTTTCCTTCATCTAAGTTACCCCTTTTAGGAAAAAAAAGTAGAGATAATGCCACCTCTTTCACTCAGGCTCTGCTCCCTCAGTGTGTCTGGCCTCTTTTCACAATAGTGACTAACATCAAGTTTCTCCTAACATTTTCAAACATAATCAAGAGTATAGGTCAAGAGAATTAATAAAATGATCACAAAGGAGGACATGCTTCGATCTTTTATCAAATTCTCTCAACTAATCCTTCAAGGAAATGATGTAGATCACATGGGGGAATTTGCATGTGGATACTGGGGCTTAAAGGGTTAAGACATTCTTAGGTATAATGTTGTCTTCTCTCTTTTATCTGTTTTGGTCAACAAATGTGAATTTTTTTTTTACAGGGAGCTTGTTACTTAAGTCAGTGACTACATTTTTATTTTTATATAAGTGATTTTCTGGAAATGGAAGTTAAGATCGCATTCCTGATACAAGTCCTTTGCGGGAGAAGTGATTCTGTACGAAGTATTCTGTATGCTAGCCGGTAAAATCCTTTGACATTGGTGAGCAACAACAAAACCAATAACAAGTTATTCAATGTCAAAATACTTTACAATTATGTTGTGCACAATATATTATAAGTGGGGCTATTCTCTGACTTATTAAAAAAGTAATGACTTGTGTTGTGCAACAGGATATCACCCATGAACAAACTGAATTATCTAAACCATCAACACCAACTACACCGACTACATTGACGTCACAGATTACAGTGACCACATCGACTTTATTGACTATAGACTTACCACTACCACACTACTTGTACACAAACAACGTTGCGTAGTTTTAATGAACTCTGTGCTGAACTATTTATGAAACATCAGGGTCAAATTTTTGTTTTAATTGCCTCTTATTGCCTCTGTATTTCGTACTTGCTCTTCTGCATTTTTTAAAGCGACTATTCTTATAACTTAGCATGTGACCTGTTCTCTTAATGGAATTGCAGATTTTTAACAATGTACTTCAGTTGTTACATTGTAAGATAGTTAAGTTCCTTTCATTGATTATACAGGAATAATTAAAAATTATTAAAATATGTGCCAGTGACATTAGAGAGAAATGTTGTAGAAAATACAAGTCCCTCTTCTTCCCTCTGCTACCAGTTTTTTTTATGTAAATGATACTTTAAGAAATGACATGAATAACACTGCATAGGCAATTGTTTATGTATTCATTTATTTATCTGATTTCCTTGCAGAAAGATGAGTGGACTCGATGCATGGATTGTACACTGAATAAAGGGAGGAGCCCGCTCGCAGCAAGGAGAAGGAACGAAGAGGGAGATCAAAGAACTTCACTACAGATCAAATTAAAAGGAAGAACTGATGGAGGAACCTCTTTAAAGTAAAGGTAGCAAGAGTAGATAATTAAACTTTTTTTCGCGAAAGAAGGTCTGAATGGATCTATAACTGATTGACTCAGTGAAAGCTTATAGCAGTTGTCAATCTTGTGCGACCTACACTTCATTTTAGAGCGAAGAAAGGTAGATGTAGTGGATGTCAATCAAAGAAAAGCTGCTCCAGTTTTTTACATTAATTCTGACTCGATAGTTCAAGGCAACAGAGCCCCAAAAATTATGGGTTAATTTTCTTAAGTACCCGGTAATGATTGGAGATTGTTTTTCCAAATAAGATTCAAGCAAAAGAAAAATCGTTGGTCAAAGTAACTCTCTTTCTAAGTCCAAATGTTTATGGGAAGGAATAGACAAAATCAGAGCCAATAAAATGATCAATAATTTCCCTCACAGAGGAAGCTCGTTAAAACATGATCAAAAGTAAATTTCACGTTATGATTTCCAAAAGCTTTTCGCCAAAAGGTTTTCAAAGTAGATTTTAAGATGTTAAAATCGTTTGTTAAGTCAATTATTCCAAATCCTGCTTCACGTGAGAATTCAAGTCCTTGGATCTGTATGCAAATCTTATTGGAAGTGGCTTCACTCTAGGACAAATTCTAATTCTGTTTTGAACTTTCCTCGCCGAAACTGAACCTTGGACAAAAAAGAAAAGGGCTTTTTACAATTTATGGTGAAAGTTTGTTTGAGCAATTATTTACACTACACCCGGCTTAGAATCCAGTCGAAAAATAACTAGAATTTTGACGGCTTTGTTTTGATTCACAAACAAACACCAGTTTAAGATGATAAATATGTAATGGTCGCCACAATATTGGAAACGGTGTAAGCAATTGCTCAGGAAATCAGCCGATGGAGTTTAATTTCCACTCTTTCATAAAAACCATCGCCATTGCTGGATTTGAATTTCTGCTAAGACAGACAAAAATTTAGTACTGCAGAAAATAGTGCCTAAAATCGGAAAAGTTGTGGATTTGAACGTATAACTTTATTTTCTACCTGCGATGATATAGCGTGGTTAATTTGATTCTGGGTTTGTATTGTGATAGGAAGAAATTGTCATACAAACAAAATTAACCGAGTTATTTGGCTCTCTGCAAGTAATATGTTCAAATTCACAACTGGTCCTAGTTTTAGGCGCTCTGTTCTGTAGCATCGATTGCTTTTCTGTCTTTGCGGAAATTTAAGTCTAATTTTTTTGGTTACTCGCGCGGCAAATGTTGACATTGTACAAATTTCAATTCACCATTCAGACCTTCTTTATTTTTTTTCAAAAAGCGACTAAGATATCAAAGTCAGGAACAAGCCATAACTACGTTTGCTGAAAGACGATTCCTTGGTAAGTTATTCTGCGCAATTTTTTTTGTGAAAATCTTAGAGTTGTTGGGATAAATTTTTATGGTAATTTCTTGTCTTCACGAAAATATGATTGGAATGTGGCTCCAAAAGACTTAGAAAAAATACGGCGCGCCCACGGCGCATGCGTCGTATTTTTTAAAAAAAGTGAAAGTTTATTTACTTCAACTACTACTATTAAAAATAATAAAACAAACAAGTATTTTTCAACTTGTCTTTTATTTCATTTTCTTTCTTGCTCTTACTATTATTACAACACAAAGCAATCAACACTGAAGTTCAATAATATTTTATTTATTAAAAAGGTGTCAAGAAAAATTTTTCAAAAATATACTAAGTCTTTTGGCGGGAAAATCTGAGCAAATTTGCACAGCGTTTCCCCTGACAACATTTTCGAGACAAAAATATGCAAGACTTGCCTTTAAAAAATTCTCTGCTAAAACGTTAATACAGTTTCTTGTGCAAAAGTTTGTAACTTTAACTTCTCAGAAATTTCTTAACAAACCTTTCGCACAAGTTTAAGATCGAGTAAAACGAACAATATTTTCCTGTAACTTGTCGCGCACAAGGCTACGTTGCAAGGCAAGATTCGGTTTGTTGCGCGTATTACCTTCCACCCGCTCAGCAAATTTTCACGCTGCAAAGAGTAGAAGTCTCTTCTATCCTTTGCAACACGAAAATTAGTTGAACAAGTAAATGGTAGAGCACACAAACTGAATCTGTGTGCTTTACCATCTACTCGTTCAATTAATTTTCGTGTTGCAAAGAATAGAAGAGACTTCTACTCATTGCTGCGTGAAAATTTGCTGAGCGGGTAGAAGGTAATACGCGCAACAAACCGAATTTTGCCTTGCAACGTAGCCTTGTACACGACAAATTACAGGAAAATATTGCTCGTATTACTTGGCCTTAACAGTTGGAAGCAAAAATGGCAAGCTATAAACAGTTCAGTTTGAAAGACAAAAACTGTGCATCAACATAAAAGCTTTAAAGTCAAACGAAGTATTTCCGAGAAAAAAACAAACAAATTGTTTTGACTTGCGACAATACATCGCTTTTTGAAAGTTTCCCTCCCTTTGCAATTCTATTTTTATTTTTAAACTTATTCATAGCTTGCCAGGTTGCATCTCAGGCTTACACCACCTCGTGCAAGAAATTCTGAGTAAAATTTCCACAAAACTTTTCTTGCCAAATTTTAAAGTCCTTTTTAGCCTCATTTCTGGCTTAAACCAAACAGAATTTCCTTGAAAATTTTCCTTTCAGTGTCTTATCTTGTGTCCAATGGACATTCGGTTTTATTCTTGCACAAGCTGGTGTTACATTCAATACTGAGACGTATTTCAGCGAATGCAATTCGTATTTATAGCACAGGGAAGAAACAGAAGTAAACTTTAAGCTAGAAATTTTAATTCCCCTTTTTATTTTTCTTTCAGTAAGCATTTGCTTTTCTTTGCTGTTCACCCAAGTTTTTTGCAGTTTAAACCCGCCAACCGCCCCCGCCATCATTGAAAGAAAATAATTGTCACCTCCCATTCTTAAATATTTATTCCTGTGCTACGTAAATTGTTCACTGAAATAAGTCTTTTACCAAAGTAACAATAACAATAGCTTAGCATAAAACCCATTGTCTGGTTCAAAAATGAAAATAAATTTGCTTGCACTGCTTAATCAAAAATGAATTGAATAAAACTTAGTCCACAGATATCAATAAACAGTGAAAGATTAGATTTTTAAGAGTTGCAGATATGTTCAGCCTCTCTAGGTAAATATATGTGGTTTGTTAATCACACCACAAGCGGCGAGGAAAACAAATTCGTTATTCTCTTCCGTTCATTCCCGAAATAACCTAATACTGACGCAATTTAAATCCATGTAGAGTGAAATTGCCAAAATATTGCAGCATATTTAAATGATGGGACGTGAAATACATAAAGTAATGTAGGTGTAATTTGATTTTATGGAGAGTAAAATTGCCCAAAGTTATTGAATGGCCTTACGATATTTTGAAAATACTCTTGTGATAAAGATGAACATTTGTTCGCTTTTTGCCTCAAATACTGTTTACTAAGTGCTCCAGCTGATAGCCAAGCATGAAATTATTATGTACTAAGTCAATTAATTCAAATAATACTTCAGGTCAGATACAGATTCAATGGATTTTGTAAAACGATTTCTTTTTATATGCAATACACGGAGAGAAAGCTAGCGTCACGAAGGTCTACGAAGATTTTCCGAAAATGTACGAACAAGAACGAAAATCACAATGAGCAAGTAAAGTGCTCCAAATTTAGCTGTCATTGAAACTTGTAGTTTTTTGTCTTACAGCCTTAAAATTTTGAAAAGCTTTCGTCATTCAACTTAACTTTCTTGAAGTCTTGAATTTTATCAATAATTTCAAGACTGATGTTTCGGTACATAGGAATTTACTTGTGTAGAAATCTCTTAAACAAATTTCTCCAATTTATGTTGCCTCTCCACCGATTAAGTGAAATTGTTTTAGACTAGTAAGGAAAACTGAAAAACAGCACCATCTTTGTGAACGAGTGTACTATTCAGTAGGAAAGTATATTGCAACGTAATAACTGAAAACAATAGTGAACCTTGTTGCTATTTGCACCAACCATGGTTGGAAAATTAATCAAAAGAGCCCAAAGATTCAGTTTTGATTTCTTGGTTTTTGGCAAGTGAGATAAGAATTTCTGTTGCTTAGTAAGAAATGAGAGAAGAGAAAGATCTTAACATAAGTTGTCTTGTAGACATCAGTGCAAAACATCGATGATTTGATTGCAGTGTGATAATACATCGTCGAATTTTCTTGTTTTGTCATTAACGTCATTACTTTGGAAAAAAAAGTAGTCTTAGCAGCACTTCACGTCTTCTTCAGCTGTATTTCATTTTTCAAAGGAAAAGCGAATGTAACTGACTTCTGAGTCCGAATAGTTCCTATGGTCAGGTTACCATTCAAATAAAACCTCTTCAGCAGTACTCTCACATGGTACTTTTTAATATTTAGTATGTTGTTCTAACTTTTGAGTCTGTGGATGAAATCCTATGGTGTTACCATTCAAATGAAACCTTTTCAGCAGTACTTTCACATGGTACTATTTATGTAGTATGGTGTTCGCATTGCAGTAAAACCTCTGCCACATTTATAACGCGGTACAACTTAAAATTTGGAATTTTTGGTAAATTTTCACTTCGGCTGCAACGATTAGGAATGAAATGCGGTATGTTCTATGTTATTGACTCCTTGTTTTCGACAAAATATTTCAGTATATGAAAATAGTGTAACCTTGAATGTTTGGACACTTCACCTGATATACATAAATAGAAAATAAAATTTTTGCCACTGTTTTCAGTGGCTTACTTCAGTCGAAGCAGCAACTTTTTCAGGAACCCTGCTTTCCGTTAAAGCAAATAGCTATCAAAAGTGGTTAAAAATTTATTCACAATGACTGCAATGTTTGTTGTAAATTCAAATTCAAATTTTGCAACCAAATTCAGAGTTTTGCAAAAGTGTTAAACACTCGTTCGAGTATTTCATACACTCTCTACTTTTAATTCATATTTTTATTATTTTTATACTTGTTAAAATGTTTTAATGTTTACATAGTTAGCATTTGTGTATTTTCCGTAAGGGCACTCTTAATTTGGAGCGCGTCGCTCTGTTGTTTGTCCCGCACCTTCGTCTCTCGTTTTTGTGTCTTGTTCAAATGTATTTTTTTCCTAGTCTTTTTTAGCATTGTAATCGTGGTGAAAGCGATTTAATAAATAAATAAATGACTTGGCAATAATTTTTTAAGTAGCCATATTCCTTTTCTTCTTCTTCTTTTGCTCACGGGAAAACCAGCTACAGTAGACTTTGACAACCTGGCGTTCATAATGAGCCAATTGTATTTTAACATAAAATCTTCATTCACGCTTATCCGAGATACTAAAGAACTCCAATTTTTGTTCAATACCCAGTTTGTGCAAAAAAATTGAAACCTTTAGTTCGCGAGCAAACGATAAATTCTTCTCTCTTGTTGTGAAAAGCCTAGCTGAGAAATAGCTTGTCTATTTTAAAAAGCTGAGTTAAAGCAAGAGTCCTTTGTTTAAACCAGGACTTTGATTTTGAATGTTGCAAATCAAACATGTATGCTGACCAAGTAAGAAAACTCCGTTTCTGCAAACATTTGACGTTTATCTAAAACGATCTATTTCACAATTAGGCTTGAAATAAGAAAAATTACTTATTTTAGGAAACCATCTGATTTAGCGACTATGAACTGAAATCTTAATGGAACGTTAAATGCAAAGATAATTGTGGCCTTGTCTCTTCCTGAGATCTTCTTACGAATTCGTCCAACACAACTGAATTTAAGGCTTCGACTGCTTTAACATTGATACCGAATCAGAATACCTGCCTCAATAACCTGGTAAAGGGAAACGAAAAATTTTCTTTATTGGATAAAATCTATTGCTGCTGCAACTTGTTTGCAAACAAACTGATATTGAACACATCATATCACAGTTATCATGGTTGGAGGAGTTCTAACAAAAAACAAACAATTTCTGCTTTTAAAATAATAGTTAATCAAGCATTTGTTACTTGTTACTTGGCTGAATCAATTTGAAAAATGTCAGCTAATGTTAACAACTGCAAGACAAAATTGACAGAGTAAAAGTCCTAAAAACATGTTAGAAAAAGTTTTCAAAATCCGTTGAACAGATAATCAGCTGAATTGATAGGAAGTCAGCTGAACTATTGTAAATTTCTTTCACAGTCTTAAAACAAAATAGTCAGAGTTAAAATCTTTAAAGAAATTTTGAAATCCATTGAACACATAATTCATTTCGTTTCGTAAACAGCTGAACTATTTTCAATTTCTTTTGCACTTTTTTGAAGAGAAAAAAGAAGTTAAAATCCTTTTAGAAGTTTGCAATCGATTGAGCAGATAATTTCTTTCATTAGGGTAATCCGAGTGAGCTGATCTATTTTCAATTTCTTTTGTACTTTTTTTTAAAAAGGAAAAGTTAAAATCCTTTGAAAAGTTTTGCAATCCATTGAGCAGATAGTTTCTTCCGTTTGGTAAACAGCTGAACTATTTCCGATTTCTTTTGCTCTTTTTTTCAAATAGACGGTTAAAATACTTTAAAAAAATTTTGTAATCTATTAAGAAAATAGTTTCTTTTCGTTTGGTTATCAGCTGAACTATTTTCAATTTCTTTAACACTTTTTAAAAAAGTTTGCAATCAATTGAGCAGACAGTTTATTTCGTTTAGTAATCAGGTGAACTATTTTCAATTTCTTTTCTACTTTTTTTAAAACAGAATAGTAAAAGTTTAAATGCTTTTACAATCGATTGAGCAGATAATTTAGTTCGTTTGGTTAAAAGCTAAACTGTTTTCAATGTCTTTGGCACTTTTTTTAGAAAAAAAACCAGTGAAAATCCTATAAAACGTTTTTCAATCGATTGAGCAGATAATAATTATTTCTGTCGTTTGGTAATCAACTGACCTTTGCACAATTCCTTTTACACTTTTTATTGAAATAGTCAGAGTTCAAATCCTTCATAAAGTTTTGCAATTCATTGAGCAGATAATTATTTTAGTGTGGTAATCAGCTGAACTATTTGTAATTTCCTTTGGACTTTTTGAAAACAGAATTAAAATCCTTCAAGAGGTTTTGCGTTCCTTTGAGTAGATAATTTATTTTGTTTGGTATTCAGCTGAACTGTTTTTAGTTTGTTTTGCACTTTTTAAAAATTGAGTTAAAATCCTGTAAAATGTTTTGCAGTTCGTTGAGAAGTACATTTCTTTCGTTTAGTAATCTGCTGAACTATTTTCGATTTCTTTTGCTTTTTTTGAAAACAAAATAGTCAGACTTAAAATCCTTTAAGTAGTTTTGCAATCCATTGAGCAGATAATTTCTTTGGCTTGGTAATCAGCTGAAGTATTTTCAGTTTCTTTAGCTTTTTAAAAACATAATAGACAGAAAATCCTTTAAAAGGTTTTGCAATCCATTGAGCAGATAATTTCTTTCGTTTATTTATCAGGTCGTCCATTTTTAATTTCCTTTGCACTTTTTAGAACAAAATAGACAGTTAAAATCCTTTAAAAGGTTTTGGAATCCATTGAGCAGAAAATTCCTTTCGTCTAGTTATTTGCTGAACTATTTTTAAATTCGTTTGCACTATATACTGAATTTAAATTCTTTTGTAAATTTTGCACGCCATTGAGCAGATATCTTTCGTTTGATAATCATCCGAACTATTCTCGATTTCTTTTGCTTTTTTTAAACAAAATAGAGAGAATTTATGGCTATCTTATTTCATTTTTTCGTTGATTCTTCTCAGGTTATAGTTGTTATTCTACACTGAAATCTTACTACAAACAGTCACTTTAAATGGCACTCAGGCTTAAGCCCTTTTGGCTATAAAGCCAGTCTATTGAAAAAGGTATACAAATAGGAGCCTATATAGGCTCCTGATACAAACGAGTTTCTGGAATACCGGAAGAGAACTAATATCGCAGTTTATTGACCAAGCAAATAATCATCATGCTAGTAATATCAAATTTACACTGAGCAAATCTCTGAGCGAAATTTTTATTTCAAGATATAATTTTGTTGAAAGGAAAAAGTGTTAAAACATGTTAGTTCTCGGATCTAGGAACACATTTCAAGCTAGTTGGATTATTTCAGAATACACACTTCTCATCTTGCCACCCAAGAGTTAGGGGTAAAGAATGGCATCATCAAAGCTCCGGCTACTCAGAGCCAATTCCTGTAAAGAAAAGTTACAAAAAGACACCATAGACGGAGAGGCTATTCACAGAAACAGATCAATGAAACTCAAACAAACTTTCTTTGTCATACACTTTGAAAACAGAAAAGAGGTTTTCCAACAAGAGGAACAGAGCAACGACCAAACTAACTCTTTCCATTATGACCGCATTTTTCAATGATATAAATTCGCACCAGACACATGTACACAATGCGGACCTATTTTTTAAAGAGAGTAGAGTTAAAATCCACTTAAAAAATTTTACAACCGTTGAGCAAACAATTTATTTCGTTTAGTAATTACCTGAACTATTTTAAATTTCTTTTGCATTTTTGAAAACAAAATGGTCAGACTTAAAATTCTTTAATCAGTTTTGAAATCCATTGAGCAGATAATTTCTTTTGTTTGGTACTCAGCTGAAGTATTTTCAGTTTCTTTAGCTTTTTGAAAACAAAATAGACAGAAAATCCTTTAAAAGGTTTTGCAATCCATTGAGCAGATAATTTCTTTCGTTTAGTTATCAGCTTATCTAATTTCAATGTCCTTTGCATTTTTTAGAACAAAATAGACAGGGTTAAAATCCTTTAAAAAATTTTGGAGTCCATTGAACAAATAATTCCTTTCGTCTAGTTATTTGCTGAACTATTTTCAATTTCTTTTGCACTTTTTTAAAACAAAATATACAGAATTAAAATCCTTTAAGAAATTTTGCAATCCAGTGAGCAGATAATATCTTTCGTTTGGTAATCAGCTTAACCTTTTTTCAATGTCTTTTCCTTTTTTGAAAACAAAATAGTCAGACTAGTTCTGAAATCCATTGAGCAGATAATTTCTTGTGCTTGGTAATCAGCTGAAGTAATTTCAGTTTCTTTAGTTTCTTGAAGACGTAATAGACAGAAAATCCTTTAAAAAGTTTTGCAATCCATTGTACAGATAATTTCTTTCGTTTAGTCATCAGCTCATCTATTTTTAATTTCCTTTGCACTCTTTAGAACAGAATAGACAGAGTTAAAATCCTTAAAAAGGTTTTGGAATCCATTGAGCGGGTAATTCCTTTCGTCTAGTTATTTAATAAACTATTTTCAATTTCTTTTGCGCTTTTTTAAACCAAAATATACAGAATTTAAATTATTTTATAAATTTTGCAAGCCATTGAGCAGATATCTTTCGTTTGGTAATCAGCTGAAGTATTTTCGATTTCTTTTGCCTTTATTTAAAGGAAATAGACAGAATTAATGGCTATCTTATTGCATTTTTTCGTTGATTCTTTTCAGGTTATCGTTGTTCTACACTGCATAGATGCAATACGTATCTGATATCTTACGGCAAACAGTCGCTTGAAAGAGCACTCAGGCTTGAGCCCTTTTAGCTATAAAGCCAGTCTGTTGAAAAAGGTGTACAAACAGGAGCCTATTTAGGCTCCTGATACAAACGACTTTTTGGAACACCGGAAGAGAACTAATATCACAGTTCATTGAACAAGCAAATAATCATCACGCTAGTAATGTTAAATTTCCACTGAGCAAATCTCTGAGAACAAAATTTTGATTTCAAGATATGTAATCAGCTGAACTATTTTCAATGTGTTTGCACTTTTTTAAACAGAGTGGAGTTAAAATCCTCTCAAAAATTTTACAATGTGTTGAGCAAATAATTTATTTCGTTTAGTAATCTGCTGAACCATTTTAAATTTCTTTTGCATCTTTTTAAAACAAGATAGACAGAGTTAAAATCCTTTAAGCAGTTTTGAAGTCCATTGAGCAGATAGTTTCTTTTACTTGGTAATCAGCTGAAGTATTTTCACTTTCTTTAGCTTTTTGAAAACAAAATAGACAGAAAATCCTTCGAAAAGTTTTGCAATCTATTGAGGAGATAATTTCTTTCCTTTAGTTATCTGCTCATCTATTTTCAATTTCCTTTGCACTTTTTAGAACAAAATAGACATAGGTAAAATCCTTCAAAAAGTTTTGGAACCCATTAAGCAGATAATTCCTTTCGTCTAGTTATTTGCTGAACTATTTCCAATTTCTTTTGCACTTTTTTAAAACAAAAAATATACAGAATTTAAATCCGAAAAGAAATTTTGCTATCCATTGAGCAGATGATATCTTACGTTTGGTATTCAGCTGAACTATTTTCGATTTTTTTGCCTTTAGAATTAAAATCCTTTATGTAAGTTTTGCAATCCACTGAGCAGATAATTTATTTCGGTTAGTAATCTTCTGAACTATTATAAATTTATTTTGCATATTTTAAAACAAAGTAGACAGAATTAAAATACTTTTAAAAGTTTTGCAATCCATTGAGTAGATGCTCTCTTTTGTTTGATAATCAACTAAACTATTTTCCATATATTTTTCACTTTTTTAAAACGAAATAGACAATTGTTTGGTAATCAGCTGAATTATTTTCAATTTCCGATAGTTTTGGTTTTTATGAGAACAAAACTATCAGACGTAAAGTGCCCTAATTAGTTTCGAAAGCCATTGAGCAGATAATTTATTTCGTTTGTTACATGATCAGCTGAACCATTTTCAATTTCTTTTGCCTTCGTTTTTAAAACAAAATAGTCAGGGTTAAACTCCTTTAAGAAGTTTTGCAATCTATTGAGCAGAGAAATTTCGTTTGTTCGGTTATTTCATATTGCTTTTGCCTTTTTTAAAAAAACAATACACACAGGTAAAATCCTTTAAGAAGTTTTGTTATCCATTGAGCAGATAATTTCTGTTGTTTGGCATTCTTGCTTTAAATTTCAATTTGTGGTCTTTGCATAACAAAGGCACCAAATTACCAACTTTTCGCACGCCAGACACCAGGGTTTTATAACTGAGCTACTCAGAGATCAAAGACTTTACTGTTACCTTTCTTGCATCTCAGCCTCGAAGTACTTAATTTCTAAAACACGAAGTCTATGATCTCTTTTAAATTAATTAAATAGTTAATAATACAAGGCTGTGAATCTTTTAAGATAACTTGATTAAGTAGGTAACAGTCTGTGGAGTGTAAACAATTCTGCTCGTCCTTAAGTGACGGCAATGGCGCGAGTCTTTGCGAAAAGCAGCATCTTATTTTAGCCTATGGTGCCATCTCATTTCATTGCACAAAATTAAAAAACAAAACAAAACAAAAACGCAAACTACTCGAAGCGGCTTTTAACAAGTTCACAGAGCCACCTTAAAATGATCACTGCCTAGTGTGATTAAATTAAACAGTAACTATTGTAGCCAAAGGTTCTGAATGTGATGCAGATATACCTGCCGATAGACCAAAACCTTGAGCGATCGCGACCAGGAAAGTTGTAAATAAAAGCGAAAAAAAAATGCGTCATCGCCTTCGCTTTTGCCTTTGAAAACTAACTTACAGTGTTGCATTAAATGAATGAATTGCCTCAAGACAGTTAAAATTTCCTCGATGCTTTGGTAACAACCTTAACAACAAAAAATAAAAAAACTGCAAAGTAACACGAGATCTTAATTGAAAGATGAAAAGATTGCTCGATGTTTCTGGTCTTTTGTTGCAAGATCTAAGCTGTCATTCAGTACCCTTTGGAAAGCAGTCTCATTAGTGGCTGACAACGGAGATTAACTGATAAATCTATTTGAAATTAAAAGAACCCACGCTTCATTTGGTCCCGTCCTATGTTTTAGTGAGTGTGTGGAAGTCTGTACATTTTAGCGATTTGTCGCAGCCAGTTGTGTTCAAACCTTCAGCAGATACTTGGCGCTTTCTTTTGAAAAAGTCAGATCTGAGGATTTGCCCTGTCAGCCACTATTGTGAGCAATAATATTGTATAGATCAAAGTTCTTATCTTTGCAGTTTATCCTCCAAGTGTTCAACTGATTCCATATTAGCCTCTCTTGACTTTTAAAATCTCTTCTTTTCCACATGCCATGCTTGAGTGATTCTCTAAGGGAAACAGTCAGATTGTTTGTTGGTGAAACCAAGTTTACTTAGTTTGTAAGTTAAGTATATGTTGTAAAATAACTTCTTACTATTTTTTTAAGGCGTTAGTTTTACATGTTACGATTGTCGTTGTATAAGGAGTTTAAAGATACAAATAAACACGATTTGAATATACATGTACTGCGAGTTGTTTTCCTTGAGCTTGTAGGAAAATTAGCTTGTAATGCACGACTACCCGCCGTACATATTTTGCTTCAAAGAACTAACAAAGAAAGAACTACAAAAGTTGTCAATTCGGCGTTTTGAACGAAGACAAACGCATTGTTGCATTGACCTCAAGCTGACACTTAAACTACGTTTAATTCAGTTGATGACACTTGGTAGCAGCATTTTAGAAAGTACATGTGTTTTAAAATATTCTTCGAAAAGGTGGGGAAATAAATGTTATTTGCATGAGCGCATTACTTACCTTCGAAGGTATAAATGGTTCATAAAGTCTTCTGCTTTCTCGGCTTTGACTTCTACTTTCCCTGCCATGGTCCAGTCAATCTTTGGAGAGAAGAGCAAGGTTTAAATATAGCTTCATTTCTTTAATTTTAATCTTTCGTTGGTTAAATGTCAACCCAGAATTTAGGGTTAATTAACAGTAAAAGCTACAACAACAAAGACCATACTCGGCAGTCATGAGTTTACTTCGAAGCGACGCTAACACACACGTGGTTTACAACGTTGGACAGTTTTTGAGCAGAAATGTTAAAAAGTTTTGCCTTAGGGAAGATTATGAACTTACACAATATTGTCTTAAACCATTTCTTACCTTAAGTTGTTCTTATTTGAGGGTTAATTTTGCCTAGCTCTTTCATCCATCTCCCTTGCATAAAATTTTCCAGTACTCGAGCAGAAAAACGTCTGCACGCCTTCGAGTGTCGTACCAAATAAACTCCTTCCAGATTTGGACACCGTTGCAATTTTGCATTAATATGCATTAGGAGCAGTAAGCCAATCACTTTGAAGAATGTTGAATAGGAGCGCGCTTATTGACGAACCAATCCATAATTAATTTCTAGGGTGTGGTATGGTCAGTGAATATAACTAGAAATCTGATCCGATGTGAAATATCAAACCGTAAAATAGAAACTGGGCAAATTGTAAAGCCTGCATGCTGCTGCTAAACCGAAGTTCAGTTTAAACTCAACCTGCAGAAAGCACGCTTTATGACTCAGTGCTATGGGAAATATTGAAAGATTATAGAAATGTCCTGAATGATATTTTAAGTTTGGGTCCACTACTGATTCCCTCAAAACCGTAGGCTTTATGAATGGTTTGAAGCTAACAAAATATTCGTAGTGTTTAGAGGCAAATTAACTGAAATCGTTATTTAAAATGCTTCACTTGGGAACTTAAAAACAGCGAAGAAGCGGGAAAAAGAAGCGGGTTTGTTCACAGGGAATATAAATTTTAAGGACTAGTAATCCTCGCTCGGGGTATATAAAGCAGACGAGAACCATTTTATTTTTATTTTATTTTATTTTATGATCATTTTGTGCTGTATTTGTTTAAATAACCAGAGAATAATCCTGTGTGGGAGTTTGGATGACACACGACTCAACCGTTTCCAGTATAAACTTAAAGTGGAAATAAGAATCCAGGGGACCAATTGCGATGGCTGATTTACACCGAAGTAAAAAAATACTAAGCTAAAACTCTAAGAAATGAAAAGATTTCCTTTTTTGTTTATTTCCTTCCTTTTTCAGTAAATTCACCTTAACACATTTATAAGAGGAATAAATGATTTTAACCAGAATGGCGCGTGCTTCATTGCCCAAATCAGGACCAAATCTTCTCACGCTTTGCCTGATTTTCTCTGAGTTCACTTCATCTCACAAATCGATATACAAGATACTTTAGGGGGCAGTGTTACGATCAAAAAAGTAAATGTTAAAAAAATACATTACAGCAAAAATACAAAATAATAAACTATGAAATAAAAGATTTTGTATTTGCGTAACTTGATTGTGTCTCCTTCATCTCCCAGCGACGTCAACCTCGTCTATATATTCGAGCTTCACATGTTCACATAATTTCCTAGCAAAAAGGCGCGCTCTTAATGATTCTAAACGTTTGCTGTCTTTTCTTTAGCCTGCATGGCGTGAGGAGAAGGAAAGGAAACCTTGCTTATTTCTCCCTCGCACGCGCGCACGCGTGCGCCCGAATACCTTTCCCCTTCCCTTTCGAAGGCCTGCTACTCAGACTATCTTTTTTTCTTGATAGTTGATGATGTCGATGTCATTTGCGCGACAGTGTTTTACCTCTATATCATAGAACAATAAGAAATAAATCAAAGTATATATAAAAGCTGCTTCGTTCTTTCCTCCTTCTTCCTTCCTTCCCTGAGACTGTTTATGATACTTTGTTCTTACGAACGTTCTATTTAAATTTTAGCGCTAAGTCCATTCAGTGTGTAAGACAGTGGGGAGAGAGTGCGTTAGGCGTACCGCACTTCGGTTCCCACTACAAAAAAACCTATCACCCAAATATTCCCTCCACTCAGAGGCCTCA